>NW_020719323.1:0-13111 GCF_900518725.1 Notechis scutatus
TCAAATATGTTGGACATTTATAAAATCCCACAGGTGTGTGCAAGGGTGAGTGCAGAAGTATTTCACAAGAAGAGTACTGCACTTCCTCTGCTTGCAACAGAATACCCTATACCACCAGACTTGAAAGTTTGGGCTTAGACAACTTAGAACTACGCCACCTTCAATCTGACCTAAGCATAGTACATAAAATTATCTGCTACAATGTCCTACCCATCAATGACTACTCAGCTTTGACCAAAACAATAGATCACACAATAGATACAAACCTAAGGTAAACTGCTGCAAACTCAATTGTAGAAAATACGACTTCAACAACAGAGTTATCAATGCCTGGAATGCACTACCTGTCTCTTTGGTTTGTTCTCCAAACCCCCAAAACTTTAACATTAGACTGTCTACTGTTGACTTCACCCCATTTCTAAGAGGTCTATAAGGGGACATGCATAAATGTCAGTTTTCCAGCAAATCTCCATTCCAATCAGTAACTCCGAGACAAACATACCTCAAAAGTACCTTTATTAGAATAGCACCTGGCACATCTGTGGAAACCTGAATCTAAAAGGTTTTTTGGCTTTCCACAATTTGTCAAACTACAAATCTACCTCCACCTTGGTCATCATCACATCACATGGCCCAATCACGATCTGTCCAAAAATAAGATTCTTATTTCATCCTGCGCCATACTAAATTATCTCGAATGAACAAAAGAATTTTATTTTGTCTACTTAGAGCTACTTAATTGAAATCACCCCCCTCCCACTCTCTCAGGTTTTGTGGCAGTGTGGAATATGGCTTCCAAAGCTGACAGGCGTCCCCCCTTGAAAAATTTGCCTGCTAAAAGGGATAATAAAGAAATTACAATCAGGGGTTAATGCATTCTCCTTAACCCCCCCCACCCAAGGGAACCTTTTGGTTTGTCAGGGAATTTGTTATGGAATTGGTTGACCAATCTATGTGCATCTACATCCCAATTTTTTACCCAAGTAGCATCAGACAAAGGGTAACCTTTCCATAATATCAAATATTGTAATCTTCCTCGGTGCAATCTAGAATTGAGGATTTTCTTCATTTCATAATGTGTCTCACCCTGTATGATTAAAGGTTTGGGGGGAGCTGTTTGTCTTACATTTGACCCTACAGCTGGTTTCAATAAACTACTATGGAACACTGGGTCTATTTTCCCCAAAAGCCAGGGGAGACTTAATTGGACTATGACTGGATTGACTATTTTTGATATAAGGAATGGACCTAAGAATTTACGGGCCAACTTCCTACTGGGAAATTTCAATTTTAGATATTTAGCTGAGAAAAACATGTTTTCCCCTACTTTAAATGGTGGTTGAGGCCAGGGGACTTGTTTAGGTAATAGTTTCTGAGGTGTCTTTGGAGCCTTGAAATTCTTGTGATCAGTCCACACCTCAAATGGTTCCTTCACCCCTGTCAGAAAGTGCCTCCAAGACAGCAAAGCCCATCGCACCGTAAACACTTTTTTTTCCTAAACTGCCCACCTACGCTCTGTGTCTGTCAACTTTTGGGACACATAAGCACAAGGCATTAGCCACTTTTGAGAGTCCTTTTGGAGAAGAATGGCCATGACAGCCACATCACTAGCATCATCTTGGACTATGAAAAGTCTGGTTGGGTCCAGGTGCTGGAGAATGGGCTCAGTGGCAAATAGGCATTTTAAAGTTTCAAAAGATTTCTGACAGTCTATTGTCCAAGCAAGGGGTTGATTGGGCTTCAGTTTGGTCAGAGAAGGCCCACTTTTCAATAACTGTCAAAGGGAGGGTGACTTCGGCAAAATAAGGAATAAATTGTCTATAGAAATTGGCAAAACTCAAAAACCTTTGAAGTTGTTTACATATTTTGGGAGGTTGCCAGTCTAATACCGCTCTCACTTTTCCAGGGTTCTTCTCAATTCCCTGGTTGGATACTCAGTAACTTAGGTAATCCAGTGACTCTTTGTGGAATTCACATTTTGACAGCTTTACATATTAACTTGGAGGCTAAAAAAATTTTCAGCACTTGTCTGACCAATTTGACATGTTCTTCAATGGTTTCGCTGAATATAAGAATTTCAGTCAGGTAGATGAGGCCCCCCTGGTATAGGTGTGGATGTAACACTTCATTGATGAGTTGCATAAATACTGCGGTGGGTGGGGGGTGGGGCTGGAGTCTGAAAGGCATGACTTGGAATTGGAAACTACCCAAAGGGAAGTTGAAGGCAGTTTTCCATCCATCTCCCTCCTTTATGCAGACTCTGTAGTAAGCTTCTCTCAGATCTAGTTTGGTGAAGACCTTGCCTTTAGACAGGTGATTTAATAAGTCTTTCATGAGGGGGAGGGGGTACATGATTTTTTTATGCATACCGCATTCACCCTGCAAAAATCCACACATAATCTTAAGCCATCATCTTTTTTTTTTTTTTTGAACAGCACTGTGACGGCCAACCTGGATTTGGCAGGTTCAATGAAACCTCTGTCCAAATTTTTATCAATGTATTTTCTCAACTCAGTCATTTCAGCTGGTGTCATGGAATGCATCTTTGGTTTGGGCAGTTTTGCCCCAGATTCTAACTTTATGGCACAATCAGTGGCTCAATGGGGAGATAAAACATTGCATTCCTCTTCACTGAACACCTCAGCCAAGTCCCTGTATTGTTTGGGGACTTGGGGCACACCTGGAAGAGAGTCTGAAGCAGTGGCTGCTGCTACAGGTTGGGGATCTTTGTTGTGTGGCAGTTTCTTTGTAGGCAGAAGGGGGCAGTGGGACAACCCCAGTTATGATTTTTCATTATCTGTCCTCCCATTTGATGGTAGGGGCCCATTTATCCAGCCAAGCAAGTCCCAATATGACAGATTCTGACATCTTTGGAGCCACTATAAAATGTATGAGTTCATGGTGACTGCCCATCTCTAGCTTGATTAACTCTGTCATTTGGGTGGCTGGGATTCCCTCAGATAGAAATCCCAACTACTTGTTCAAACCTGATTCGGTGTTTCAGGTTTTTAGCTTTTATTCCTAATTGTTCAACAATGGGGAGGCCAATAAGGCCTCCAGAACACCCGGAATCTATTACGGCTTCTATCTCCCCTGCCTCTCCCATGTCAGGCACCACCAACTTCACTTTGACTGTAAAAGGTGTGATGGCAGCTTTCTAGGATCGTCTTCTTCATTGGTTCCTCTGAACATTCAGAATATGAGGACACCAGGCATAGATTGAATATTACATTTATAGGGTTCTGCAACAGGCTACATTCACATCATCCTTCCTGTTTTTCTCTCTTGGTAAGTCCTTAGATTTATCTGGGTACTTGTCCACTAACTCCTCCCAGAACCTCATCTCTTGGAAACTGCCATTCTCATAGCTTCTTCTTTTCCTGTTTTTTTTTTTTTTTTACATCAGCAGGTTTTTAATATAATAGCTCATTAACCAATTCCTTTTAGGTCAGGATGACCCAAAATCATTTCACATATTATCATTGCCAAATATTTGACATTTCCATGTTCTAGCCAAAAAATTGAAATTTCTACAGAACATAATAAACTTATGTTTATAATTATATAACAGTCCAGTAATATTCCAGTAATTATTGCATAGGTCATAAATCAGATAAATATGGTGTTACTTATGTTCCTAATTTTCACAGGTGTAATCCTTAGTATGTAATTCTTACATACCACAGAGTGCATCTCTTTGTTGTATGGGGGCCAACTCTCAAAATTATTTCAGGGAGTCCCACTAGGACATGCTGAAAAGCACTGCGGAAAGAATTCAATAATTGCTTTGGTCCTAGACTTGATTCTGAATTCTGAAAAAACTATGAAGATGAGATTGAGACCCTCCAAACTAACTCTGAAGCTTAAAGCAGTCCGCAGCCGATCTAACCAACTATTTTTATTTCTTTCAGTTTTAAATAACATAAGTTGTCAAACAGAGGCAAACCAAGCATATAAACCAATAACAATTTGCAATCAATAATTAAATGTTATGGTCCTAAGAAACAATTTCATTGTCACTTCCCTATTTTTATCATGAGATGTTCCTTAGTGTTTAGATCAGGTCTAAGGATGATAATGTAGCACTTGAGGAGGAAGATGCAGCCCAGCAGTCCAGCACCAGAGGCCAAGATGGAAAAGACCTGCACGGCCACCATGTATTTCCCTTTGGTGCTCAGGTAGGTGGGAAGGAAGGAAACCCAGACACTGCAGAAGACCAGCATGCTGAAAGTGATCAGTTTGGCTTCATTGAAGGCCCCAGGCAGGTTCCTGGCCAAGAAAGCCACTATGAAGCAAATGATAGCAAGGAAACCCATGTAGGCGAGGACAATATAAAACATGGTAACAGAGCCTTCGTTGCATTGAAGGATGATTTTTCCAGGCTGGGAGTGCATGTCAGAATCAGGGAATGGGGGGGAAACTCCCAGCCATATGACACAAATGAAAATTTGGACACCAGAACAAGAAAGGATGGTAGTGTTGGCCAAGGTCTTTCCTAACCATCTTCTCATCTTGTTTCCTGGTTTTGAGGCCAGGAAAGCCAGCACCACCATGATTGTTTTGGCCAACACAGAAGACACAGCTACTGAGAAGACAATGCTGAACATTGTTTGCCGGAGAAAACAAGTGGCTTTCCTTGGCCGGCCAATGAAAAGAAAGGACGAAAGAAAACAAAGCAAGAGGAAGATCAGGAGGATGTAGGAGATGTCCCGGTTGTTGGCTTTGACAATGGGAGTTTCTAGATATTTAATGAATATGATTAAAACAAAGCCTGTGGTTAGGAACAAGAATAGGGCAAAGCAGACGAGGATGATGCCCAGAGGTTCTTCATAGGACAGGAAGGTTATTCTTTTGTGGATACATTGGACTCGGTTCTTGGTTGGACATTGTTCTTCTGGGCACTTTGTGCATTTTTCAGTATCTGAGAAAAATAATATTTTTTGTTATAGTCTTTCAAATTTCAAGAAAACTTTGAATGAGATGTGATATTGAGAGACAGGAAAGCATCATTAATGGTACATTCTTACACTCCAGCAAAAAGATCCCCAAATATGTACAAACAAGAACAACTAAATAAAATTAAACAATAAAAAACAAGAACAAGAAAATAAAATTAAAAGAAGAAATATCGGGTGCCACAAACTCCTTTGTCAACTTTAAAACAAAAGTTTGTTGATTGCAACTATTGCTGCTTTTCAGTTGCCACAAAGACGGGGGGGGAGGGAGAACTACCTGTGGAATGCCAGTTACAGACTGCAACAAGAAACTGTCCCGTGGGAACTCCTGGGAGAAGTAGCAAGTCTCCAGAAGTTGAAGAGGATGGGGACTATTGAATTTCAGGGTGGAGTGGAGTAGGAGCTGCACCAGAAAAGGTAGGCTTCTGAGGCAATGTTTTAGGGAACAGGCCTTTTTGCATGCCAAAGCATTCCAAGTGTGGTCATCATAGTTTTTATAAAGTGGTACTAATACTTCATGTGATTTTGATTCTATGCCTCTGTTTATACATAACCAAGGATTGTGTTAGCTTTTTTTTTTTTGCTGCTGCCGCATAGTCATGTGGCAATCTTGTTCCACTACCTCCCTTCTCTGACTTAACCAACCAGGTTCTTTCTTTATTTCTTTATTTACTTACTTGTTTATTTATTAAATTTTTGTCAGGTGATGGACATACGTTTATCCCAAGAATGTTTAAAATCAGTTGTTGATTTTGATGCTTTCAATAAACTGCTCTAAAAAGATTGGACACAGGATAAAATTTGTCTAATGTGGTTAGATCCACGGAGTTCCTCTTGAGAAGGGTTGCAACACTGCCTACTTCAGGGCAGATGGATAGAGCCCCCTCCAGGGAAAAAAATTATTAATTATCCTGAAATTGAGAGTATCTCCAAACTTTGAAGGCTTCTAGAAATCCCTTAAAATGTGATATTTTCCAACAGTCCTGGGGATCCCCTGACAATACAACCCTGTGTACTGGATGCATGGTAGGTAGCGTCTTGATGTACTTCTCTCTTGATTTCTTATGGGTGTTACCATAAAAGAGAAGCTGACCTGGGGCACTCACATTGCAGCATTGGTCAAAAGGGCCCAGCAGAGATTATACTACCTGAGACTTCTCAGAAAACAACAGCTGAATGAAAAATTGCTGGTAACCTTCCACCATTGACCATAGAAAGCATTTTAACTTACTGCACCTGTGTGTGGTTTGCCAATTGCACAGTGGCAGATAGGACAGCACTCCAGAGGGTTAACGCCATTGCTCAGAGGATCATTGGTTGCCCTCTCCCCTCTTTGGAAGAGCTTCATAGCTCCCACTGCCTTAAAAAAGTTCAAAATATTCTAAAAGCTTCATCTAATCCTGGGCACCCTTTTTTTGAACTATTACCATCTGGCAGATGGTACAGGACAACAAAAACAAGGACACATAGACTGGAAAACAGGGCAGTATCCCAGGGCAATAGCTCTGTTGAATTATACTGTATAGTACCATGTTGGTGGGTGGGTTTTCAATTCAATGTGTGGAGTGTGAAGGATGTGCACTTGTGTTTATTTTCATGGTCATGATGTGCACTGAAGATGGTGTTTGATTTCATTGTACGAGGTGCAATGACAATACAGTAAAGTAAACTAAACTTAGCATTTAGTTCTCGTTGTTTTAATTTTTAATTTGTGATTTAATTGTGTACCGTCCAAAGTCACTTTGTGCAAAATAGACAACCATATAAATGTGATCAATAAATTTGAAAAGAAAGAGCCTTAAAGAAGATTAATTGGTGAAGGAATTCAAGAAGAGGAACTGAGTCTGTTATCTGCCAAGTCTTTTTATCCAATAAAAATGGGAAGATGAAGCAATATATTTCCATCCTTTCTAGATTTGGCAACAATTTTAAAGAGATAATGAAATCAACATTGGTATCTATTCTTAGATTGGTCTTTTATTAGTTCTCCCCCTCCCTTCTTTTTGTTCCTTTTAATCCCAGCACTGTATGTTAGTATTTTTTTTTTCCTTTCAGAACCACAACCATATTCATTTTTGGTTGGTTTTATAACAGTTTTTATCTCAGTATTTAACAATGCAAATTGAAAAGATAAGAAAAGGTGGGAAGTAAATATGCACTTGATGGTTTTATGACGAGTCCTCTGTTTGGTTTTTATTTGTTCTTTGAACCCAACTTCTCCCCCTTCATTGCTTCAGATATTTAGATATTTCAGTTTATAAGAATTTATGATCTTAATAAAGAGTAATTGATTAAATGTATGATTGATGTATCTTTTGCCCTGTAGTGTAAGGTTGATTTGGATGGTGTCACCAACCTTCCTGAGTTGCGATGGTCCCCTCTGGACAAGGAACACAATCATAGCAGCAAACTGGTTCTCCTTCTCGAACTTTCTTGACAAATCCTGGCTGACATTTTTCCACACATTTGGACTGAGGCAGAGACTGGAAAGAAAAAGAAAAATGCCAAAGGAAAGAGGTTAATCTCACCATCTATGTAACATGGAGGTAGACAGAAACATTAGCCAAGTAATCTCTGGGCTTCAGATAGAAAAATATGAAAACCCTGACAACTTCCAAATGATTGCAGGAATACAATTGCAGGCGGATGCCTCATTTAGTTCCTCCTTTTTCTTGGGGCCTTTCTACTTAATAAAGTCTGGAGGGATGAAATGAGAAAAAAAATTAAACATCAAGTCACACTTAGTTCCTCCTCATAGTGTAATTCACATGCATTCCTCCATTGCATGCATGATTTTAAAATAAGATATCCACTTATTTTAAATTTGAGACTAAACTTTATTGTAAAAGATGTATTACATTTCTATTCCATTTGTGAACTTTATCAAGATTAACTGGCTAATTAAATGATTGATTGATGTATATTTTATACATCAATGCATTTATTTAAAATTGTATTTATTTTTAATTTATTTAAAATACCACATTTTTTGGAGTATAAGATGCTCCAAAGTATAAGACCCACCTACTTTTTGGGGAGGAAAACAAGAAAAAAAAATCTGCCTCTGCCTCCCAGCGATTTGCCTCCTTGCAGCAAACAACTTCAGCACAGCCTGATTAGCATAAGCAGCTGATTGTCGTTTGGATCGGCCTCCCTACCATCAGTTGTTTCAGGCTGCAGGGATTGACATAGCCTATTGCTGTCTCCGCGTGCCCCATTTTTTCCCCATTCCAAGTGGCAGGAATCAGAATGGGCAGACAATGTAGCACATGGAGGCTCAAAAAGTGTGTCTTATACTCCAAAAAATGCAGTAAATTAAAACTGTGATTAAAAAAGAAACATCTGATTGGTAAGATGTAGAATGGTTTCTTCTGGATTGCAAAACTCCTTTTTGAAAACAGTTCAAAATGATCTCCTAGTTAAGATACAAAGGAAAAATTCTTTACAAGTAAAGGCTGTCAACCTTAAACATGATGTTCCTCATCTATATATTTATTTGATCAGTTTATACGGCTGCCATGCTGGTTAATTAAAAGTAAAACTGACTAATTTCTAAAATTATAGTGAGGTGAGATGGAGGTGAAAATGTGTCCATCAGAAAGGGTGAGTCAGGGGTCTTCCGATGCACCACATGAGTGAGAGCTCTGTGTGGGAAAGTGATATACAACACAAGGTATACAATACAAGGTACCCGATACAATTAGGTGACACAAGCTAACAGGGAAATGCACACCTGTATTCATTATAAGTTTGGAGACTCCCAGAGTGGCTTGAGATAGTTAACAATCCAAATAAAAATTTGCATGCAAGGCAGTGGTGGGAATTCAAAAAAATTTACTACTGGTTCTGTGGGCGTGGCTTGGTGGGCATGGCATGGCTTGGTAGGTGTGGTGTGGCTTGGTGGGCATGGCAGGGGAAGGAAAAGTCTCCCTTCCCTTCCCACTCCTGGGGATGGTAAAATCTCCCTTCTCTTCCCATTCCTGGGGAAGATTACTGAAAAATCCCATTCCCTCCCCACCCCACTAACCTGCTTTCCAGCTCCGTTCTCTTGTGCAGGGCAACAAAAGAAGACTTAGCCAATCAGCTGGGACTCGGGAGGCAGAGAATAGATGGGGCAGGGCCGATCAGAGATGGTATTGGCTGGTTCTCTGAACTATTCAAAATTTCCACTACCAATTCTCCAGAACTGATCAGAACCTGCTGAATACCACCTCTGATGCAAGGGATTTTCAGATGAAGGGCACTCTTAAAAGCCAATGCCAAAACCTAAATAACATTTCCCTTGAAATTGTTCTTTATTACTTCTGATATCAGGATTTTTTTTTTTTGCACTAAAGTTGTGTTTCAGTACTTCAGTTTTCAGGCCATTATTGTGGTGTGATGGGCAGCAAATAAATTTAATCAATCAATGAATAAATAAGCTCACATCAGACCAGTCATTGTTATATCATGTGAACTGAAAGCCTTAGACCTGCTTGATGGTCCTCCCTAACCATGAGCCTGCAATTTTGGGAGACCCCTGACTCCAATCAGGGCAAGATGAAGTGTCAGGGCTCTAGCATCCACCCCCATTCAAATGGGGCACATTCTCCACTGGGACACATCCAAAGCCAAGTGTCATCAATTATGCTCTCCAGTAATAATCTTGCATGCCAGAAGCTTTGGCCACCTAGCAATTATCTATGAAAGCATTTAAGGAATGTACTACTTCCCCCACTTCCTTTTTGCTGAAAACTCTTAAAGACCAGAGAAATATTTGCTTATTAAGGTTATTTCCCACTGGGATCAACAAGACTTCCATCCTATTTTGATTCCATTTCATCAGATTGAGACCAAACTTGAACTCAGGTCCCGATCCACAGAATTGCCTTCACCTTGATATTTGAAGAGAAGAAATTAGTGAAACTGAAACTAGTAACACCAAAATCCTCAGCATATGAGGCAGTAGTGGGATCCCACCTTAGACACTACTGGTTCAGTGGGAGATTGTGCGCGTACGCGCAGTCCTAACATATGCACCCCTAAAAGCCAATCAACTGAGAGGGTAAAGAAGTGACCCTCCCACCCTCCCATGCACTTTTCAGCCTTTTATCCTCTCAGCTGATCTTCAGAGGATTGTTTTCTTCCCCTCAGCTGATCCTTTTGACTAGATTTAGCCCACTTGAAATGGATTGTAAGTCTTTGGCGGGGGAGTTGTATCAATATTTTCCTCACCTTGTTCAGCAACTTTAACTGTGACAAAACATCTTGGTTGATTGTAATTCTCTGCCTTTCAAAACTCCCCAATTCCTTGTTGATGGGATCCTCCTTGGGCAGAAACACGTTACTAATGATCTTCAGATCTGTTGCTATGTCTCCATTTTGGTCCAAATACACTTTCAACAAAGAAAGATTGTACAATTCATTCTTCTTTAAATATGGATGGAACTAGAGTGGAAACATTGAGGAATTTTAAGAAATCTTGTTTTCTTACCTCATATCCTCTTTTTACATTTTAATCTTTCTTCTACAGTTGTTTAACTTGCAAATATTGTGAGTTGGGAGAACAAGTGTTGCCATTGTCTTCAAAGCTCAAGAACAAAGGATTAGTAATAGTTCTCAATTGTGTGTGTGTGTGTGTGTGTGTGTGTATGACGTGGGAAAATACCCGAACAAAGCTGAATACCATACATGTAAGTACCCACGAAAACTTAAGAAAACATATATAACTTTTCACAGGTACTTACATGTATCGTATTCAGCTTTGTTCGGGTATTTTCCCATGTCATTATAGTTGTGCTTTTAAAGTTGTAGCAACATTTCGGCAGAATCTCATCTGCCATCATCAGGCTTCTGTATTGTGTTCGTCTGTGAGTCAGACTTTCACAGCCGTTTCTGTTTTTAATTTGGTGCTAGCCTACGCTGTGCCAGAATGGTTTTTTCTTCATCCTGATTGGTAGGGAGTCTTGGTCTGTGTTTATTGGTCTTGGAGTTTGCTGTGATCTGCTTGATTAATGTTTCTAATATCTTCTGTCTGTTTTGTAGCTTTTTTAGTCTTGATTGGCTGGCAACATTGCGTTTCCTGTATTGGAGGCTTTTAGTGGGGCTTGGCTCCGAGTAAACAGACGGCTATCATTTATTAGGAAGCTAGGTTTCATCTGGTTGCCTGGTTGGGGTGTGTTTGAACTGGAGGTATCAGGGGGAGTCTGTTTGTGCCCAGGTGTTTGCCTGGCTTGTGGTGTGGAGATTTTTTTGTTTGTGAGTGCAGGCTTCCAGATAATTGACAGTCTGGTGGAGTCATCTCTTCTATTCATGCTTTCAGGTCTTTTTCAATGTCTATGGCTTCTCTGATAATTCTGTAGCTGGGGTTTTCTATAGTGGCTAGGGTTTTGGTGCCATTGAATTCGATGCTATGACCTGTGGCTTTCATGTTCGTTTCTGATTAGGGCTAATTCTGTTCTTTTCAGGATCCTTTCAGTGGCTAAAGTTTTGGAATGGAATTTGAGTTGGAAGCATATGGGGAACCCATTTTTGTCTCGACAATTGAGCAGAAATGTGAGATCACACAAGATGGTGGCTCTTCAGAGTTTGAGTTTCTTGTAGGTCCTGGTTAGCCAGAAGGTTTCCTCCCCCTAGAGGTACAATATTTGTTTTCGTAGATTTTCACAGGGACAGGTATGTAGGTCTAGGTGTGTTCGGATCTTTTCCCGTGTAAGATTAAGAGTATCTTGGCAACGTTTTGGCGAGGTCCCACTCGCCATCCTCAGGCTGGTACTAGCTGGAAACCCCACTATCTTTGGGGTTTCTTAGGATTCCAAATAAACACTATCATCAATCTAATCTGAAAAGAGATACCCCAAAAAAACAAGACACAGAACAAGACAACGGTATCGCACTCCTCCCCTACATCTACGGCACCACAGACAAAATCAGCAAAATTCTCCACAAACACAATATCAGGACAGCCTTTGGCACTGACCAAAAAATAGCCAACATACTAAGAAACCCCAAAGACAAGATCCAACTAGAAAACCAAGGAGTTTATGAAATACCATGCAACAATTGCCCAGCCACATACATTGGACAAATCAACAGGAGAATAAATGCACGCATCGCAGAACACAAAAACACAATCAGAAGAGAAGAAAATACTTCCTCCCTCTTCCAGCACCTTAAAGCCACAGGACATGAAATTAATTTCGAAGGAACCAAATTAATATCCAACACTGAACATTCCAGCAAGAGAATAATCAGGGCAGCCATTGAGATAGAGAAACAACTCCATAACATGAATAGACGGGACGATACCTCCCACTTACCAGACATCTGGAAGCTTGCCCTCACCAACAAATGAGTCCCAGCCACGAAAACCAACACCAGACCTAAAACAACACGGGACACCACCGGCAATCCCCTTCATCAGACCCAGGCTCAAGCCCATCCTATAAACAAAGGACAACCACCATCCAGAAAACAGACCACGGCTGCTTCACCAGCTGTCGCACCCCCAACCCCAAAACCAAACAAGCTGACACACACCAAGAACACAGACCCAGACCCCAAACTCAAAGCCAGACTAAAACCCAGAATGCTACATCACAGCCACCCGCTCAGGATATCACATCAGAAAACTCAAGAAATTACACCACAAGATCTCAAGAAGTTGCAACACAGCAAATGACCGAGGAAATCACAGCACAAGACCAAGGATATCACAGCAATAAAACTCACAAGGTCACCGCACAACCCATTACCCAAGCCGTTACAACCCAGGAGGCTAATGGAAAAGAGATCAAAACACAAACGACCCAGGAGATTAAAGCACAAGATCCAGGATATCTCCAAAACAAAACTCACAAGGCCATCACACAGCCAATTATACCAACATCAACTCCATCAACCAATCAAGAGGCAGCAGCACAGCCAACCAGCCCAGCACACAAGCCCCCTCCCCCCAGTATTTATAGAGAAACGGCAGCTCCGATCACACACTCCTTGCACTGGCACAAAGGCGAAAGCACCTGCCTGAGGATGGCGAGTGGGACCTCGCCGAAACATCGCCAAGATACCCTTAATCTTACATGAGAAAAGACCCGAAAACACCTAGACCTACGTATATGTATATGTATATGTATATGTATATGTATATGTATATGTATATGTATATGTATATGTAT
>NW_020719325.1:0-14470 GCF_900518725.1 Notechis scutatus
CAATTGTTGTGGCATAAACAAAAAGAGGAGAAAGTCAAATAACATGAAGCACACTGAGAAGATGGAAAGACAACATCGGACACACTACTACAATACCAATTAACAATGGCTGGACTTCTGGTTTGAACTCCTCCGGCGACGGACCAAAATCAGCAATCGTGCACAGTTTCGATCCGTGCTTGCTGCCAGACCGCCCTAAGCTGGCTGGTTTCGGGGCTAAGCCACACCATAGAGGTGGTGAAGAGGGGGGAGACTGCCAGCAGGGTCAAGGACAGCCGCATCTCTCCTACTCAGCTGGCCATTCCCCCTTATGCCGAAGGGGGTTGCAGAGGTGGTCAGAAATGACCACCTCAAAGAAGAACTTGACCGGAAAAGAAAGTGCAGGAGGAAGATAAGAAGAGAAAGTTTTGGTTGACCAGATTAAACTGAAAAGGCAACAATGTAATGTACCCTGCAATTTAAACTATAAAAATAACATTGTTCCCAAAGAAGACTTTAAAGTGGCGAAGGAGAGAGGGAAGGGAAAGGATTTGGTTTTTTTCTTTCTCCCTTCCTTATACTGACAACTAAGAGACTTAAATAAGAAATTGACAAAAATCCACTTTGACATTAATAGGCATTTAAGATGAAAATAAAATGTCAAAGGGATAATACAGATTTTTGGATATTTAAAAACTTTTAAAAGCAGGAAAGGAGAGAAAAAGAATAAAAGGGCAGGATCTGGAATAATGGAGGAGACTGCCTGGAACTAAAAGGGATTTACACTGAAACCTTAACAAGATTCCTAAAAGATACATTCCTACTGAAAGTTTGTAACAAAATAATAGAACCCCAGGAAGAGAAAGTGGAAAAAAAGAAGCAAGAAGAAACAGCTTTGGATTATTTGGATTACTTGGTGATTTATGGATTTTTGGCTATTGCATTTACATGACTAAAATCAATTGGGTGGTTGTTTAAAAGTGTTTAAAATGGCATCACTTTTAGAAGAACTGAAAATGGAACTTAAAAAGCAGAAAGAAGATGCACAAGAAGGGAGAGGTTCTTTTGGCTTCGTATTTCAATTCTTAGAAATGGAGATCTGGAGCTATGAGAAACAACAAGAAACGCTTGTAGAACAAGAAGATCTGGACAAAGGAGAAGCCATCTTTAATGATCAAGTAATTTTATGTGGGGGGGGAAGGAAAGGGGGGGGAAGAGAGTGAAAAGTTTAAGATTTGAAAAAACAACCAAAAAAAGAGAATAGTTTGAAAAATAATTACAATATTAGAAAGAAAGAGCTGTCCCGACTTCAGCAGCTATGGGGCTGCCTCTCCGCCGCCGGCAAAAAGGACTTCTCCCGGATCAACCAGGGACTTTGTGGTGTCCCTGGGATCCACAGGTTATGCCCTTCATGATCAAACGGGACGGTTTAGGTCCGTTTGGACTGGCCAGGGGTGAAGATATCGGCTGCAATCTTGGAGCTCGATTGCAGACCGTACCGTCGCGACGCCAGCTCCTCCCCTCACCGGAAAGCCTACATTATTATATGATGAATATAATCATCTCCTTATTCTTTTTCTGCTAGGACCTAGCAACGGGGGCTCCTCCAATGAGAAGAGACTATCTCCCATCAACTTCAACACCAAGACAGTCATAGCTGATTTTCCTCACAGTCCTATATATTTCTTTGACTATAAAGATCTTAATAACGCCAAGATATTGGTGGGTCACACTGTAAGTATTCATTGATAACTATCTAAAGGGTCACACCGTACATATTCATTGATGACTATCTGTTGCTAAATGTATAAGAAGTTCACTTGGAAAAATACTTTTGACACCATTGGAAATTGAAATCTTGGCAATTTCCAGTTCGGTGGACTTCAACTCCCAGAATTCTCAGCAATGGCCCTGCTGGCTGTGGAATTCTGGGAATCCAGGCCTAGACATCTGGTAATTGACAAGGTTGGAAAATCCTTGTGGTACATCACAGTGATATATATTGCTAGCGGTAGCAGTTCAGCTGGGTTTCAATGGCTACATGATCCCATAAAGCTCAAGAATCCAGTTTGGTTTTTCAAATGGGAATAATTGCTTCTATTCAGGCTAAGCTTACTTCATGGTCTCTGTTCTGTCAGGCCCCGTGATTGGGTGTGATTCATTCAGGCGTAGCAGAAAGAATTTTTGGTAGGCAGCAGTAAGCTGCAGTTCATTCACTGAGATCTGCGCTAACCCAGTTTGAGTGAAACTGAGTCATGCAACCTGTGGCTCCCTCAATTCCATGCAGACCTTAATTTTTCTTTTGGGGAAATAGTGATATAGTGCCTCCTTATTGTCAAGTGAACTCTAGTTTCACACAGAATGGAATAAAATCAACACTTCTCCCTGGACATTCCTCTCTCCAAAACCCACCACATCTTCTATCCATTTATCCAAATCCATGATTTGGCTGTGACCCCAGTCTTCCTAAAATATGGAGCACTTGTCCCAGATGTCGGTTGAAGGAATGATACTGTATGATGTGCACAGTTGTGGCCTGAATGAATACACTGTAAGGGTCTCACATGCTGAGTTGACCTTGTCAACATTCAGTTGGATATCACTAAGTCATTACTTTTCAACTTTGGCAATATTAAGATGTGTGGACTTCAGTTCCCAGAGTTCCCCAGCCAGCATGGGAATTGGAGAACACATTACTTTCTGGCTGGGAAAATGCATAAATGAAAGCTCAGTCATCCAGGTCAAAAGAATTTAAAAAGGTTAAATTATGGCAATTGAGCCAAGGCTACGAAATTCTGGGAGTTGAAGTCCACACATCTTAAATGTCACCTCAAGGTTGAGGGTTTCCTGTTTGAGCAAGGGGTTGGACTAGATTCCCTAGAAGATCCCCAAAGTCCCTCCAACACTGTTATTCTGTTACTGCTCTAAGAAGAAGGAAGGTAGATCAGGGTTAGGGTTAGGGTTAATGTCCAGAGGGACATTATACAGAATAAGCTGAAATCTTTCCTACCCCTTTTGATTTGAGTTTAGAGACAGGAGGAGCAGAAGGCTCTTAGGGCAATGATCCTCTTTTCCCTTGCTGATTGCAATCTATTGATCTGAGGGATCCTATCTTGCATAGTTCCACCTCTTCATCTGCATGATTGGATTCAATTTCTTGCAGTCTTATTAGCAGATGCTACTCAGATGTGACAGGAAGGGAGGGGGAGGGAGGGGGTGAAAGAAAGACTTTGAGACTTGTGAATGACATATTGTTTATTTCTCCTGTCTTGCTGGATTTATGAACTGAAGTGGTCGAATTAATTGGATGTGCGTAATGGGAATTTTGAAATTAGGTGCTGATGTGGGTATCAGGTTGCAATTCTCCATTGGTTTGAACCTGCTTGTTATTTGTTACAAATTCAGGGGTTGTAAAAAGGGCTCCTAACAAGGTTTAACAGATAAAAGATAATCATAGTTGGAGGGGACCTTGTAGGTCATCTAGTCCAACTCTCCACCCAAACGGAAGACCCTACACCATTTCTGACAAATGGCAGTCCAATCTCTTCTTGAAAGTTTCAAGTGATGGCGCTCCCACAACTTCTGAGGGCAAGCTGTTCCATTGGTTGATTGCTCTCACTGTCAGAAAGTTTCTCCTTATTTCCAGGTTAAATTTCTCCTTGTTCAGTTTCCATCCATTATTCCTTGTCTGGCCTACAGGCGCTTTAGAAAATAGCTTGACCCCTTCCTCCCTGTGGCAGCCCCTCAAATATTGGAAGACTGCTATCATGTCTCCCCTGGTCCATCTCTTTACTAGACTAGCCAAGCCCAGTTCCTGCAACTGTTCATTGTATGTTTTAGCTTCCAGTCCCCTAATTATCCTGGTTGGTCTTCTCTGTACTTTTTCTAGAGTCTCAACATATTTTTTATAATGTGGTGAACAAAACTGGATGCAGTACTCTAGGTGTGGTCCTACTAAGGCTTTATAGAATGGTATTAGTACTTCCCTTGATCTTGATTGTATCCCTCTGTTAATACAACTTAGGATTGCATTAGCTTTTTTGGTGGCTGCTGCACACTGCTGGCTCATATTTAACTGGACTCCAAGATCCCTCTCACAGTTACTGCTATTGAGCCTGGTTTCACCCAGTCTATATGTGTACTTTTGGTTTTTCTTGCCTAAGTGTAGGACTTTACTTTTCTCTACATTGAATTTCATTTTGTTAGATACAGCCCAGTGTTCTAGTCTGTCTAGATCCATCTGGATCTTGAGCCTATCTTCTTGGGTGTTAGCTATTCCTGTCAGCTTAGTATCATCTGCAAATTTGGTAAGTTCCCCTTCTATTCCCTCATCTAAGTCGTTAATGAAGATATTGAAGAGTACTGGGCCTAAGACGGAACCTTGTGGCACCCCACTGCTTACTTCACTTCATGTAGACTTAGACCCATTAAGGATTACTTGTTGAGTACAGTTTGCCAGCCAGTTGCGAGTCCATCTAGTGGTGGTGCTATCTATTCCACTTTTTTCTAGCTTACTAAGAAGTAGGTTGTGGTCTACTTTGTCGAATGCTTTGCTGAAATCTAAATATAGGTTTAAATCATGAACATCCTGTGATGTACACAGCTAAGTTTGAGAGTTAAGAGTCATTCATTCATTCATTCATTCATTCATTCATTCATTCATTCATATCCCACCTTTATTATTTTTACAACTAACTCAAGGTTGCAAACATATCCAACACACCATCTTTCTCCTATTTACTCACACAACAACCCTGTGAGGTATGTTGGCCTGAGAGTGAGTGTCTGTTTCAAGTTACCCAGATGGTTTTCATGGCTAAGGCTGAACTAGAACTCATAGTCTCCTGCTTTCTACTGGGCAACTGTACTTCTACACCAGTTTGTCTTTCTTTATCCCAACATAAAAATGAAAGTTGGCTTAGAAGAAGCTGAACAAGTGGACTCATAATCACAGTGGACTATAGTCACAACATTATTAAATACCATCTCTTTTCTTGCCATATTTTCTCTTCTTCACATTGAAGGGGAACTCTCGGAGTCTACTAAACAAAGGTAGAACTGCAATCCATGGAAAACGGCAACAGACGGACATTTATCTGTTAAGAGAGGCCTTAGTCTTCCACTTAAGGAACCCAAGACAAAGATGTTTAGACAGAAAAACTGGATAAATGGCCAATCCTTAGTAAATGCATTAAGGCAGGGTCTCTGTGTACAATTGACAGACTCAAGAAATCCACTGTAGAACTGTATCAGCAGATGTTTGAGCAATCTGAGCTTTCTGAATTGATGCAGGAAGAACATTCTCTATTGTGCCTTTTTAATGATGGTTCTAATGTTAGGTGCTCCTTTTAAGTCCTGGGAGATTATAGAATCCAGAAACATGGAGATTTCTGCTGTTGATACTGTGTTGTCTAATATTATAAGAGGTGGAAGAATAGGAGAGCTTCTCCTAAAATCTACTATCATCCTTACAGTTTTAAGAGTGGGATTTTCTGGGATTGTGTGACACCTAAGGTACTTTCATAAATATTTAATATGATTTACAAATCAACATCCGTTGGAATAATGCTCATTTGCTCTTTGGTCAAAGACCCATCATTGCTCTTAATTTTGGTTTTGCTCTGTTGCAGTTCAGATAGATTTTCATCCCAAAGCAAGAATCTCTTGTGAAGGCCTTTCAGCATTTTATTTCCTGTACCAGGCCCACTTCCATTTGGGCACCGAAAATAGCAATGGTGCGGAGCACGCAATTGATGGCAAACACTATGCCATGGAGGTAATCAATTTATAACCACAATTTGAAGACGAGGTTGTAAAGACAAGTCTACCTCTAGTGTTACACTCTATTTAAAATATTGGTACTCATGCTGATTATACATTCTTGCACCAGATGCACTTGGTTCATATTAAAAACAACATGAGTATAGAAGACGCATTGAAGGAGTCTGATGGATTGGTCGTCATGTCATTCATCATAAAGGTGAGCAGCGTGAATGGTTGGCCAAGAGAAAAGCCAATCCAAGGCTCTGTTGCTGTGTCCCGGGGTCACAGGATCCCTTTTTGCAACATTTATATATTTATTTATTGATTGATTGATTGATTGATTTGTCAATCGCTTACAAGATAATAGGTATAAGTATATACATAGTTATGAATGCATGAAATGGGTACATATAACAAAAATAAAAGAAACAATAGGACAGGGACGGTAGGCACGTTGGTGCACTTATGCATGCCCCCTCTTAGGAAAGGGGTGAGGTCAATAGTAGACAGTCAAGGTTGAAGTTTTTGGGGTTTGGGGAAGAAACCACAGAGTTAGGTAGAGTATTCCAGACATTGACCACTCTGTTGCTGAAGTCGTATTTCCTGCAATCAAATTTGGTGCAGTTAACCTTCAATTTGTATCTATTGTGTGCTCTTGTGTTGTTATGGTTGAAGCTGAAGTATTCATTGACAGGTAAGTCATTGCAATGTATGATTTTATATACCATACTTAGATCAGACCGAAGACGGAGTAATGCAAGGTTTTCTAGGTCTAGAATTTCAAGTCTGGTGGCATAAGGTATTCTACAACGAGTAGAGGAGTGGAGAACTCTTCTTGTGAAATATTTCTGGACTTTCTCAACTGTGCTAATATCAGATACGTAATGTGGGTTCCAGACTGATGAGCTGTATTCGAGTATTGGTCTAGCAAATGTTTTGTGTGCTCTAGTTAATAATGTGATATTACCAGAGAAAAGATTAGGTTAACAACTCTTAATGCCTTTTTGGCTATGTAGTTACAGTGGGCTCTAGCACTTAGATCATTAGAGCTGATTATTCCAAGGTCCTTTACAGAGCTTGGATCATCAACAAGATCTTGACTATTCAGCTTGTATTTTATTTTATTTATTTTTATTTGCCAGTATGTAAGACAGAGCATTTATTTGTTGAGATTTGAAGTTGCCATTTGTTTGACCATTCTGATACATGGTCAAGATCTTTTTGAAGGGTAGCAGTATTGTCTATGGTATTGAACAGCTTTACATCATCAGTGAAAAGAACGCAGTTGCTCTTAATATGATCACAGAGGTCATTTATGTAGAGTATGAAGAAAGTTGGTCCTAGAACACTGCCTTGGGGGACACCACTATTGACAGGTACAGAATTTGATAGGACACTCCTAATTTTGACCATTTGTTGTCTGTTTGACAGGAATGCTTCTATCCAGTTATGCAGTTGTCCAAAGATACCATAAGATTTTAGTTTTAGGAGTAGTTTGTCATGTACCACTGAATCAAAGGCTTTACAGAAGTCTATGTAGATTGCGTCTATTGTTTTGCCCTGATCGAGTTGTGTAGTCCATATGTTTTTGCAGTGTAGGAGTTGGCTTTGATGGTGTCGGCGTTGGCTTTGATGGTGTCGTCATTGCAGTCTTTACCATTAGGTCCTATCAAGGGTGGGATGGACCTTGAGTCTTTTAGTTTGTTGTTTACAAAATTGTAAAAAGCGCGGGTGGAATTGGTGCATAGAAGGTTTTCCTCTTGTTTAATGTGATAATTAGTGCATTCAGTCTTTATCTGGTGGCATAAATTTTTGTATCGGCTTTTGTAGTTGGCAGCGTGACCAGATTTGTTTTTCCACCAGAGTGATCACTTTTTGGATTGAAGTTTCCTTATTGTTATGGGTAATCTGTTTTTTTGTTTGTTTGTTTGTTTTGAGAATTGTTATTGGTACATATAGTTCGATGACTCTTTTGACTTCAAGTAAAAATATGTTGTAATGGTCTTCAACAGTATTGCATCCAGTGAATAGAGATTGCCAATCAAGGGATAAGAGATCATTGTCTATAAGATCATAGTTGCCTTTTTTGAAGTTATAATTGGGGATTATGTCATTGTGATGATTTTTGTGTGGGCGTATGTTGAGACAAAAGTCAGTCATATTGTGGTCACTGTTGGGAAAGGGTTCTTTAGTTTGTATTCCATAAATTAAATTCAAACTATTGCAGAAGATGAGATCGAGGCAGTTGTTAAGTCTAGTGTTGTTGGTTACTAGTTGTTCCAGTCCCAGATTTGTAACAGCATTGTAGAAGGTTGCATGTATGGGTTCAGTTGTACATTTGTTTAGGATCCAGTCAATATGAGATAGATTGAAGTCACCAAGAAAGATAAAAGTGTGTGGGCAGGATGTTGCCCATGTTAGTAGTGAATTTAGCTTGTTTACATGTTCGATGTCATAATCAGGTGCTCTGTAACATAGTAAGAATCAAAATGTGATATTTAAGGATAGTTCACAGATGATGGTCTCAGGAAGAGCAAGCTCCTGGGTAACTTGGATGTTTTTTAGATGTAAGGACTTTTTATAGAAGATAGCAACACCACCTCCTCTATGAATTTCATGATCTGATCAGTAAACATGATGGTCTCTTACTGTAGTAATGGAGTCAGGGAGAGATGCATTGAGCCATGTTTCACAGACAAATATGATGTCGAATTTAGCCATATTTAGTAAGAGGAGAAATTCAGGTATTTTATTCACAAGGCTTCTTACATTTAGTAGCTTGCATTTAAAGCCAGCTGTGGTTGGAATTGAGGTAGTTAGGGGCATGTGTGCCTCGTCTTGGGTGATGGTGGATTGGTTGAAGTAGGGTTGTGGTTGAAGATTAAAGCTGAGCTGTGGGTTGTGTGACTTACTTTTGATACAGTCAGCACAGTAGTCAATGTACAGATCCTTCTCTCCATTGTCTAGATGTTTTTTGAGTTCTGTGCGGAGTACACGGGAGCGGACACGTTGCTGTATGGTTAGGTCAGGGTGAGAACAGAGTTCTTATGATTGGTGTTGCATTTGGCGAGTGAATTTATAGTATAAATGAATTTACGTTTGCTTGATTCATTTTTGCAAATGACCCTGCAGACGCGTGAGGCCACAGAGCCGTCTCTGTTTTTGAACTCTGGGCCGATGCGGGAAACCCCGATGTGGGAAATATCAAGTGTTTCATCCGGGGAGATGTTTGATGCTTGATAATCACTGATGATGTTGCGGAAAGTTGTGATGTCATCATTGTCATTGATGTCCTTTAGACCAAATAAGATGGCATTTGGACATTTCCGTTCACACTCAACAGCTTCTCTGATGAGGATTGGGATATCATTATTTGTCTGATTTATGTTTCTTTGTGGATTGGGTTGTGGATTGGGTTGTGGTTGTTGGGTAGAGATGTGGTTTGTAGCTATTGGATGTTCAGGTTTTTGTGTTGTGTCTTTTTTTTCAAGGTTATTTAATCTTTCTTTTAAAACATCCAGGGATGCTACTATGGTGTCTAGGGATGTTATTCATGTTTCTATGGTATCAACTCTTTCAAACAGATCCAGTTTGGGTCTGCATGATTTGCAGAGATATGGAAACTCATTGGATGATTCTAGGTATTGAATCATTTGCTCAGTTAATCCCAAGCAGTCATGATGAGCGTATTTGTTACATAGAGAACATTTGATGGAAGTTTCATTATCCTTTAGTGTTTTATAGCATTTAAGGCATGTGCAGGAGTCTTGTGGTTCATTGGTGGGGATTACTTTCTCTTTAAGTTGTGGTTTGGCATTGGATTTTTTTTTTGGCATGGTAGGTTTGTTAAGATGGTACGTTGATTAAATTACTTAATGAAACAATTTTGGGTAATCAATATAGCCAATATCACACCAATCAATCAATTGCAATAATCTCTCTAGTCAAATAATTTTGCTAAGCAACAATCAGCCTAATCAATTAATTACACTAATTGCTAATCAATTAATTACACTAATCATTGATCACACCATTCAATTAAATTCACTAAATCACTAATTTTACTAATCAATTAAATTACATGAATCTTGATCTTTTAAACTAATCAGTAATCACACCCTTTGCACTAAACACTCTAATCACACTAATCAATTAAAACAATAAATCAATTAAACCATTAATAAATTATTTTATAGAAATTGATTAATGATTGATATAGGTAATGAGGTAGAAAAGTTGTAAGTTTTGAGGTAATGAATTAATCAGTGTTTGATTAAAATAATGAGGTAGTATTGAGAGTCTGCAAGGAAAGGGTTAATTGTTTTACTAGCAGCTGTTATTTACTGGGTGGAAGGGATTTATTGAACTGATGGCTGCTGCTATTGGGCTGTAAACAATAGGCTGTAACAGGATGTTAGAAAGCATGCTGGATTATTGAAAGAGAGCAAAACTCGCTGAATTAGAACATTTTAACTACAATCAATATGTCTCTGAATAAGATTGTTTTCCAATAGTTTCCCAAGGTTCTTCAAGTTGAGTAGTAGTAAAAATACAGTCCAGAAATTTGGGTTAACCAATCCAATATGTCCTTTACTTTTAAAGTTACTTCTAGCTGCAATATCTTTTCTTTCTTTACTAAATCTGACAGTCACTCCTGATCGTTAATTGCAGCTAATTTCCTCCTCTGAGTCCCACTTTCCAAGGAAAATTCCACTGCAGAAATTGGAGTGATTCTTTCCAAGACTAAGCACGCTGTTACAAGATCTTTCCTTTCTTTTTCACTTCCGTTTCAGCTGCCTTCATGGCTTCGATTCAGCCATGCTGGCGGTTGTCTTTTTAGTTCGGATGGAGGGGTTTTCTTCGAGTCAGTCGAGGAGACTCTACTCTCCTCGCAACCACCAAAGCATCCCCTCTGCCTTTATCACCCCTTCTGCCTTTATCACCCATCCAGGATTACTTTCGGCTCCTAAGAGCCTCAGGGCTTGAAGAAATCCTTCTGATCCTTCTGATCAGCAAAGTCCGTGGGGAAGCCAGATTCATTTCACAACTGAGTCACTGCAGTGATTCGCTTAACAACTGAGGCAATAAAGGTTGCAAAAATCACTTGACAACTTGACTCACTTAACAACATATACTGTTTTCTTTCAATTTCCCATAGAAAACCAAAGGGAATAACCAAGCCAGTGGATGGAACATTCTAGCCAAATTTCTCAAGGACATCCCAGAGAAAGGTGAATCTTAGATTCAACCCTCCCCCCACCCCACAACTTCCCTAAAATAAAAATGAGGTGATGTTATACCTGTCTCCTTTTTGGGGGGAGTTTCAGGTAACTCTAAGAATCTGAACGGGGAATTCAGTCTGGGTAGTTTATGGAGAGAAGCAGATGTACACCACTATTTCTACTACAATGGATCTCTCACTTCTCTACCTGGTGCCAAGTCTGTGATATTGTTTGTCTTTGCAGTCCCCCTTGAGATTTCTTACCAAGTGGTGAGTGGATAAGATCAGATTCCTCTCCATTTGCAGGAATGGATTCTAAGGTTCTCTGAAAATAGATTGACCTTTATTTATGTATTTATTTAGCGTATGGCACGTGTTAGCCAGGGATCACCCAGGTGGCTGGCTGACCATTGCAACTTTGAACACACACTAAATGAACTGTTGTAAATCGAGGACTACTTGTCTAACAAATATTGTAGATCTAGTTTTGCATTTAAAGTTGGCCCTATGAAGAGGCAAATAAGACCATTGCCAATTGTTTTCCTGGGTTTGCTTCATAATATTCTATTATATTCAATACCATTCTAGTATTATTTTTAATTTGTCTATTCGGTAAAATTTTTGGTCATTATGAATGATCTGATTAAGGGTTTTTTTTCAATCTTTCTGCCATTATGAACATAGATATTTTATAATCAACATTTAAAAAAGGGATATGGGCCTGTAATTTTGAATTAATTGATGGTCCGAATCTTCTTTTGGGATCAATGTTATATATGTCTCCCCCCATGACTTAGATAATTTTGCTGTCATCAATACCTCATTATAAAGTTCTAATAATTGCATTTCTAATTTTCCTTGGAGCGTTTTGTACAGTTACCCAGGGAGACCATCCAGTCCTGGTGTCTTATTGTTTTTCTGTTTCAGGATTACCTCTTGCAGTTCTCTTAATGTTATTTCCCTGTTTATCTCTTCTTTATCCTCTTCCGGGATCACAGGTAGCCCTTTTCCTTCTAAGTAATATTGGATATTTCCCCCTGGTACTTCTTCCCTACTATATAGTTCCTCAAAAAAACTTTTAACAATATGCTTTTTCTTTTCAGTTTGATGTTGTAGTGTACCATCAGTGTCCTTCAATTGTTGGATTGCTCTTTTTTCTTTTTCTTTCTTAAGCCTATAAGCTAGTCACCTTCCCGGCTTATTTGCATGTTCAAAGTAATTCTGTTTTATCTTTTTCATGTCCTGTAACCATTCATCTTGTGCTAACATGTTCAATTTATGTCTAGTCATTATCCTCTCCATGTTTGCTGTCTTATTATGTGGTGTTTTTTCTAGTGTTTTTTCTAACTCTTTAAGAGTATCCAGTAGTTTAGATTGTTCTCCTTTTTTTCCTTGTATATACATGTATTATATGAAATTGCTAGGCCCCTAGTATGTGCTTTAGTCGTATCCCATAGGTTTGGAATTCATGTTTGTTGTTTTTTGTTTTCCTTCAGAAAGAACTCCAATTCTTTTTCCATCATCTTGACACATTCTTTTTCTTTTAGGATCTCCTTGTTTAGCATCCATCTTCTGTTTTTTTTTCAATCCTTTCCAAATTATTTTAATGGGATTATGGTCCACCCAAGTGTTAGATTCAATTTCTATTTCTTTTATATTATGTTCCATTTCCCCATTTGTCCATAACATATCCAATCTTGACCATGATGCGTGTGGTGCTGAATAGTAAGTATACTGTTTTGTCTGGATTTCTTTCTCTCCATATATCTTTTAATCCTAATTCTTCTGCCATTTGATAAAATACTTTTGGTAATGTTTTCCTTTTCCTTTCCCCCCCTAGATTTTCGTTATTGTAGTCTTTTCCTAAATTTGCTATTGCATTGAAATCACCTAGCAGGCATATGTTCTCATATTCCTGTTCTACTAATTTTCTGTATAGTTTGGTAAAAAAAAAAAATCTTGTTTCTCATTCAGCGCATATATCACTGTCAATAACATTTTCTTATAATTTATATAAACTTCTAACATCAAAATCCTACCCTCCTCATCTGCATATACCTGTTTTGCTTGTAAATGTTTCTTAATATATATTGCTATCCCCTTCTTTTTTTTGATAGGCAAGAGCTACGTATAAATCTCCTAACTTTGGTGCTTCTAACAGTTTACTTTGATGTTTCTGGATATGTGTTTCTTGAAGGCATATAATATCTAAGTTCAATTTCTGTAGTTTAGCTATCATTTTTTTCCTCTTAATTTGTGAATTTAAACCATTGATGTTAATGGAAATCAATTTGATTTCTTCTGCCATCTTACTCTGTAGTTGTTTCTTGTTGAAGCTTATTTGCTCTCATTTGGTGTCTCGTTCTTACGCCTTCTCTTTCCACTTCTTCCTGCTCTCTTTCCTATTGTTCTGTTTCTCTATCCTCCACCCGATCTTCTTCTTGGCTCCTACTTTTCACTTCCTCTTTGCTGTTCTGGTCTTCTCCTGATACCACATATAGTTCAAAGAATTCCCTCGTTTTTTCTATACTGTCTATTTTAAAAATTTTATCCTGCCATGATATTAACATTCCCTCTGGGATGAGCCATTTGAACAGGATGTTATTCTTATTCAGTTGGGGGGCCAGGAATCTGTATTTCTTTCTATGTTCCCTTATTCTTCTTGGAATTTGTTTCAATGTTACAACTTCTGTTCCCTTGAATATCAGTGGTTCATCTCTTATCACTTTGTATATCTCATTTCTCAGTTGTTTCTTTGAGAATCGTATATGAACCTCTCTTGGAAGTCTAAAACATCTTGTTTAGTTGATATATATTCTATATACCTCATCGATTTCCCTTCGAACCTCTTGGCCCTCTTTTTGTAACGCTTCTGCTATGAGATCTGCCATTAATTTGGTCAAGTCCTCCCCCTTTTCTTCTGTTACATTCTGAAATCCGAGGAAGAAATCAGCCTTTTCCATCTCCAAATATGCAATTGCCTCTTCAAATTTCTTGTTCTCTCCCTTTAATTTCTGTTCTATTGATTCTACTTTCTTATCTGTTTGTTCAACCTTTGCCTCCACTGCTTTCATTTTATGTTCCGTCTTTACTACTGTTTGTTGGATTGTACTTATCTTCTCATCAAGTTTCCATATTTTACCTTTCATTTCCCCCATTTCAGTTTTAAAGTCTGCGTGGTTTCTCACCATAGTTTCTTGTATTGTTGTTAAAGCCATTTGAATTGTTTGCATATTTGATACCTGACTTGCCTTCTCAGGATTAATCATGCCCTCTATGGAACATTGTCCTGCTGGTGATGTTATCGTTGAAGTTAGGTTGGATGCTGTTTTCTTCCCAATCTTAGAGGTAGTTGTCGTGGTGGACATCTTAGGCTTCCCAAATCTACCTATTTTCTTAAGAAAGTCTTTCAATATTATCATCCGTTGTATCAACTCCCTTCTGCGTTTTCTATATTTATCTCTTCCCTTTTATCTTATTCTAATCCCTTCAGTTTATCATTACAAG
>NW_020719326.1:0-14467 GCF_900518725.1 Notechis scutatus
GGCTCGGCTCGCGGCGAAGTCAAAACAAACCACCTCGCAGGAACCGCCGGGATGGGAGTTTGCGGGACGGGGAGGGGGAGGGGAAAGGAAGGAAACCCGGTGGAAGAGACTCTGATCCGCGCCCGGCGCTGGGGGGGGGGGGGGGGGGGGTCGGTCGAGAGCCTGAAACAATGGAGAGCCGCGGCTCGGAAGTCGGCTTTAAGTGGTTTTAGCGGGGATTAGGACTTCAAATTGGAGACGGGGCTGCCGCTTTCCTGCCAGAGTCACCCGGGCTTTTAAAGAGATTACGTCGGGATTGGAAGGCAGCTCCAGCGGCGGATTCTGAAGCCAGGGAAGAGCTGCGGGCGGGGCGGGGGTGGTGGGGGTGGTAAAAGAGTGACCGGAGGGAAAGTCTCGCCCGGCCCGTTCATCCTCCAGCATCGGGTTCTTGGTTCCTCGCTTAGTTTTGAATGAAGGCAGATGCGTCGTCACGCCGCTGGGAGCCCGAAGGAGAGAAAAGTACCAGTAACTAAATTCAGAGACAGGAGTAGAAGTAACAGAAGTAACAAAACGACATAGATTAGGTTTTAGGGAATCTTCCAAGTAGCAGCGTAAGGATTCGGACAAAGGCAGCCGATCCTTCAGCACGGGGTGGGGCACCGAGCAAGCATCCCCAGGCACATCCAGCCGGGTTTGAAGTGAACGGCTTGCTAGGGGATTTCTCTTCCCTTCGCTTTCCCGACGGCCTCGGATTGAGCGTGGTGCAACTTGCAGGGAGGGACGGAAAAGCCAGTTGGGGGCTGGGGTGTGTGTGTGTTTTGCAGGCTCGTCCCGATGAAGTCGCCGAGGGTGGGCTTGTTCTGATCCTTCTCTGTCGCTTTGTCTCCCGCAGCTCCTGGATCTCTTCATGGTGTGGGACTGGTCGACTTACCTGGCCGATTACGGGCAGCCCGGCTCCAAGTACCTGCGCGTCAACCCCAGCACAGCTTTGGCCCTCTTGGAGAAGTAAGTGGCGGCGGAGAGCTCTGGCTTTGCGCGGGCTGTGCTGGAGGAGACCCCAAATAAATAAATCCGGGTCCGTTGGTCCTTTCTGCTTTCCCAGACGCCAAGCGCTCCCCCCCTCTTTAAAAAAAAAACAAAACACGACTAAGAAGAGCCAGCCGTTCCCTCCAGAAGCCTAAAACTGCGGGCTCTGCACCTTCTTCGACCCGAGCGGTTGGCCGAACAGCTGGTTAGGAAGGTTGGCGGTGGAGCCGCCTCTGGTCCTGTGCCTGCCGGAATAGCAAACAAGAAAACACCCTTCTTCCACCCACCCACCCACCCAGGGTCTTTGAAATAGACTATAGGCCCGCTGGGCCCTGCAGAGCTCAGCGTAGGAAGGACGCGCTTTCCTTGGCTCAGCATCTGGGGCTTTCTGAGACGCCTTTCCTCTTCTGAGACGCTTTTGCTCTTCAGCTGATCTCCTATTTCTGTTCTCCAGGATTCCTTTCGGTTTGTGTACCCACCCCCACCTCTTTGGATCAATCAGCAAATCAATCCGGTAGTTCCCTTTCGAAGTCCGCTGGACTTCGGCAAATTGTTGATCTTCTGGGTTAAAAACAAGCTGGGTTTCCAGGCCTGGCTGCTCCTCAAATTGCCGGGGACCTGGCTGCTCCTCAAATTGCCGGGTTAAAAAACAAACAAAACAAAACACACCTTTAAAAGTTTAAAAGAGCGCGAGAGAACAAAGATGAGCTAGGCTGACTGAATCTGAAAGGTAAACGCAAAGCGGGGAGGTGTCTGATTTATGGCTGCGATGTTCTTTCCAAACGTTCCCGGGTATTTCTACAGATCGGTGGGATTTCGCCTTCTGCTAACTCGTTTGCGCTCTCTCTCTCTCTCCCTCTTCACCCCCGCCTTCTCTCCTGCTTGCTACGCCGGGACGTTTGGCAGAGTCCACCGAGGGTAAGCATCCTTTCGATTCGTTTTGATCTGGAATCCATTCCCCCACGATTCATTTTAGAACTCGTGGGAAGCTTCGTTGGAAAGAGCCAAACTTTGGATGGTTCTTTGTATAATGGAGCCGGGCGGGGGGGGGGTCTTGCTCTCTTTAAAGAGACCTTGCCCTTCACTTCGGCTTTTTTGTTGGGGTGTCGCTGCATGAGGGCCTCTTGGAACTACAGCCTCTCCCTCCTCAGCATTGTAAACTTGTGGGGTTGGGATAGAAATAGCCGCCTTATTGAACTGGCATCTCCGGGGCTGGTAGGCCGAATTGGGCGATCTCCAAGTCATCCTGATTATTTTCCCCAAGAAGCAGAAGGGGCTCAAGCCTTCCAAGATAGTGGAACACCTCCCTCCCCCACCCCCCAAAAAACCTCCTAGCTCTCCTTCTGGGACCTCCGCCTTCTAACAAACTAAAGGAGAGACCTGGCTTACCTTGAAAAGAAGGCCCATCCTGGAAGTTGCTTTTGGTGGAGGCTGGAAGAAGCCCCAGGCTGGGTTCGTGAATTGGACCGTAGTGCGGCGGGGGTGTTTCTCCCAAGAGCTTCCCTTGCACCTTCTGTTTTCTCGGCTTTCCCTTTCAGGATGAAAGACGTGAACAAAAAGAACCACCTTTTCGCCCAGTTCCGCAAGAACGACCGCGACAAACAGAAGCTGATCGAGACGGTGGTGCGGCAGCTCCGGGGCTTGGCCAACTGCATCGCCCAGCACCCGTGAGAAGCGGCCCCGCCCCGACCCACCTCACACCCCCACCCCCACCTCCACCCCGCCGCCCAGCCGGGCTCCCGCGAAGCTGGTTCCGGTGAAAGGGCCGCTGATTTGACGGAGAACGAGAAGGAGGCCCTGGAAGGGACCGGCCGAAGGGAAAGGACGCCCTTCCCCTGCATTGCAGTCTTCGGAAAGGAGGCCAGGCCTTGCCAAGGGGGAAGCGGGCCGCTGCCTTGTGGTTGTTTTTTTTGGCGAAGGCGAAACGTCCCTGCCGTGCTTCCTTGTAAACACGATCTTCGGAGAAGACCTCAAGATCCTCCCTCTTCTCTCCCCCCCTCCCCCCTCCCAGTCCCCCCCCCCAAAGGCCATTTAGTGTTTTCTGCTCCAAGGTCCCCCACTTTTTAATCCCACCACCAGCGATTTTTCTCGACTCCGGACATTTCCAACTTTGCTCCTCTGCTTCCCTACTTCCGCATTATGTTTGTATGTTGTAAGCCTTAAGTAATCCTGAGATCAGAATTTCTCCCCCCCCCTTTTTTTTTTCAGATTGAGGGGTGGGGTGGGGAGCCAAAGTGCGAGGAGCTATTTTGTAGTAGCCTTTAAACTACCTAACTCGAACTCAAGTCCCGATGGTGTCGTAGCGAACGACTTTTTTGACTTTGGGGAGCAGCCTCCGGCTCCCTTCGATTTTTATCTCCGGGGGTCGGCCTTACGTTGGACGAGGGCCATGGGAGGGGGCAGGAAAGGGGTGTTTTCCTGGGGTCCAGGTGCTCAGCTTCTTTGCTGGGAAGACAAGCGAATGTATCATAAAGGGAATGCCCCATAACGATGGGGCTTCATATATAAAGAAGGTCCACTTTCGGCCCATCCCTCGCCGATGATTAAATTATTTGATGGCCCTGCAAAACTCCCTCGTTTGTAAACCCAGATTCTTCCTTTAGCTGAGCCGCTGGGTGCGCCGGCCACGCGCTACGGGCAAAAGTCCCCGGGCAGCTTTTCTCCAGCGGGTTATTTCGCCCTCTACATTTCCTTCGACGCTGCGCGTCTGGGGGCTCTTTCCAGACCCCTCTAAAACGGGGGTCCCCAAACTTAGCAACTTTAAGACTGGTGGACTTCAACTCCCAGAATTCTCCAGCCGGCATAGCTTGAAGTCCACAAGTCTTAAGGTTACTAAGTTTGGGGACCTCTGCTCTAAAACTCGCCTTTGAGACAGACAGACAGACATAGACACACAGACAGACAGACAGAGAAGAAAAGCCGCATCTTTTCTCTGCAGCCAAGCTGCAAGCCGCCGCCTCCCCCACAAACTTTGGGTTTCTTTCGCGGGATTTAGGGACAGGGTGGAGCAGCTGCCCGGCGGGTCGGTATGCTCCAAACCGGGGAAATGCGGCTTCGGACACTCAAGGGGTGGCCGATGGAGCAGAGGTCCAGCCGCGCTTATGGCATCCTTTGGGGAGGGGGAGAGAATCTCGGGTCTTTTGCGAAGGAGCCAAAGGGTTCTCCTCTCCTTCCTGGAAGCGGCCACGATCTTTCGTGGGCAACAATGAGAGGTTTAGGAGTCCGGTGCGAATTGTGATGCGGGGGGCGGGGGTTGTTCAGATCAGGCCAGCAACTTTCCCATTCAAAGGTGATTATACACCGAGCTCAAAAATAGATGGGGGTTGCCTGCTTGGTCTCCCCGGTTAACGTGGGACTTGGGACCAGTTGCGAACTTGGCTTCCCGTGACGCTTCGGAGTGGCGCCAGTTCTTCGCCCAAAGCTGCTCTGACCCGACTTGCTTGGCAGGCGGACTGAGGACTTGATGCCGGAGATGTGCCAAGCCAGGCCGGTGGCATCCAGGGTGAAGAGCGACAGAAGCCAGAAGTCTATGGAGATTCTCGACCATCCAGGTCCCGGTTGCCCCAAATATGCTTTTTTTTTCCCCTTCAAGAGGCAACTAGGCTTTCTTTGTTTTTCCTTGAAGACGTTTCGCTTCTCATCCCAGAAGCTTCTTCACCTCCGAGAGAAACGTCTTCAAAGAAAACCCAGAAAGTCCAGTTGCCTCTTGAAAAAGCACCTTTGAGAGAAGAGAGCTTTTACGATTAAGACCCCAGGCCTTCCGCTCTGGCACATGCAGCGGCCCCTTGTGCTCCCAAGAAGCGGATCCCAGCCCGAAAGTGGAAGCTGTGAGAAGCAGAGACCTTCCCGCGGGGGCCATGTGCGAGTTGCAGTCACACACACACACACATACACACAGCCCCCCGCCCCCCCCCCCCGTTGGCCAGTACGAAGCGAATTCCAGCCGACCGAGACTTCAGATCCCCTCCGCCTTTCTTGCGGCGTAACCGGGAGGAGCGAGCCGGTTGTCCGCCGGGCATCCTTGGAGACCCTTGTCGGGTGATTACACAACTGCGTGAGAAATCAGTAACTACGTGAATTCGTGATCTTGAATTCGTGATCTTGATCAGAGCAACTTGGTTCGCGTGGCGCAGGTAACTGCTAGCCTAGGAGGGATTGAAGGAAGTCATTTCAATTTGCATCGTCAAAATAGATGGGTTCACACAACGCGTTGGGTCAAAAGCTAAACAAACCTCTTGGCCACCCGTCCAATCGCGTGGCTCAACGAAAAGATACGGTCCTCAAGCAAACACACCATCCGCTTTTAGGGGTGGAATGCGAGAATCCAGACAGTTTCTGCAAAGTAAACCTCCATTCGCCAGACTTCCTTTTTTTTGCGAGTTTAAAATCTTGGGGCATTTCGTAACTAGCGATTTACAACCTCTTCTACCCTACCAGCATCGGGGAGTTGTAAAGCTAATTTGGAGGTCGTTATTTTGATGGGCGGACGACCCCCCTAAATGGCTGTAAATCACTCGCTGTGAGGAATGCCTTATTAATTCTGAGAAAGTATCTCCTTTGTAACCTACAAAGGGTACAAGACTGCAATGGAGTATCCTGAAAGCGGACGTGCCCGACACGAATCCTAAATTCTACTTTCCAACCTATCTTTAACTGGAAAACGGGCGACGCTTAAATCGGCTCCTTTTCCCAAGTTCCTTTTCTGAGCCAACTGGTGGGAATTGCGCTCCAACGTCTCTTGGGTTGTAGATTCACTGGCTTTGTAGGGGCGGCTCCCTTTCCTCTAAATTTAGCTGGAAGTCAGACCTCCTAAAGAAATCGGTGGAGCTCAGCTCCCAATAAGGGATGCGTGGCTTCTTCTTTTAGTCTTGCCCCCTTTGCTGCTGGAGTGGACAGCCTCACATGAAAACATTTCATTTTTAACGTCCGCCCATTAGTGTACCTTCAAAGTGACAATACAGTTATTCTGTCCTATTCTCTCGAATGGGCTGCAAATTTAACCTCCTTCTACCTGGCATTTTCTTCCTCTAAGGAGTTTAGCCTCGCCTAATGGATGTTGGGCTTCGTTCCCCGTAATTGTGGCTAGTAGTGACGGGAGAGCTTTGGAAGACACGCACGCACACACACACACAGCGACCGATCAGCTTGAGAAATGGGAACAGCTCCAGGACAATAGACAGGCGGAGGGCTTGAGCCCCCAGCGAGCCACCTGTGGGGGTGCAGGAGAGTCCGTTCGCCTCCGTGGCTAGAGCTTGCCCTTGACTCGGAGCCGCGGGAAGGAGACGCCGTTGTGGCTTATACCTGGGTGATGCTCCCCCGCTCGCCCAGAAGACGAGATTTCACTCACTCACACACACACCCCGTTCCCCCATCCCCCCTGCCGGACCCTCCCGGGCGCCAATCGCAGCCTTTCCGGGCCCGGCTTTGAATATCAAGCGGCGACGTCATCCGTGAAGGTGGGTCGGCGGAGCTCTATAAAGGCCCAAGCGAAGCCCAATGAAAAACACCGAGGGGAGCAACGAGAGGTTGCGCGGGACTCCGCGGAGCCTCACTCGGTCATGGGTAGGGCATGCGGGGCGGTTCATGGACAGCTGGCTCAAGGGAGGGAGGGAGGGAGGGAAGGAAGAAAGGGAAAGGAGGAAAGGAGGGAGGAAAGGAGGCAAGGAAGGAAGGGAAAGAGGGAGGGAGGAAAGAAGGGAGGAAAGGAAAAAGGGAGGAAAGGAAGGAGAGGAGGACGAGAAAAGGGGCAACAGCTTCGGAGCCTTCAGGCGAGCACCAGGCTGCTCCTTCTGTTGGGCCGAACCGGCTTCCGACGACGCGTCCCGGGAGAAGAGGCGCACGAAGCTCGCGGATAGGAAGCCTGGGTGGGAGCGGGGGCGGCGGGGAAGAGGAGGAAGGAGGAGACCCGAAGGCTGCCCGGCTGTCCTTTCCGAACCAAGTCCAAACACGCCGGGAGAGCCGGGATTCCGGGCAGCGCCCTCGGACAGGCAGCCTCTCCTTCCAGGCAATGGAAAGGACGGGGAGAAGGGTGCCGCCGCCGCCTTTCTTCCCCCCACCTCCGGCTGATTCCTTCCCTCTTCTTCCCCGGCAGCCCAAGCCGGCCAGGTGGCGCAGCCGTCGCGGGGCTCCGGGGACCCGCTGGCTTGGCTGGAAGCCGCGCTGGTGACCGCCGCCGCCGCGGGACTCCTGCTGGTAGCGGCCCGCCACCTCTGGGCGCTGCGTTGGAGGCTGAGCCGGGACCGGGCCAGCGCCCTCCCGTTGCCCAGGGGCTCCATGGGGTGGCCCTTCTTGGGAGAGACGCTGCACTGGCTGATCCAGGTGAGCACCCGCCATCCCCAGCGTTGCCTTGGGGTGGGTGGGTGGGGGAATCCACGAGGCTGGGCTGTCCCAACCTCGCTCCCGTCGGTCCGTTGGCTTTGGGTCAGGCAGAGGGGATTGGCTTAAAAAAAGCTCTTCCCCACCATTGCTGGCCTTGAAGCCGGGAGTTTCCTAGCCGTGAAAGGCCGGAAAAACGCGGCCTTCCGTTTGGAAAGCCTTGCTTGCCGGTGGAAGGCAAGGCACTCTGCACATGCTTTGAGGCAGCTCTCCAAACTTGGGCAACTTGAAGACTTGCGGACTTCAACTCCCAGAATTCCCCAGCCAGCGTAGCTTCTGGTAATAGGGTCTGTTGCTTGAGCACCAACCTTGCAAACTTTAAGCCTGGAGGACTTCAACTCCCAGAATTCCCCAGCCAGCAAAGCTGGCTGGGGAATTCTGGGAGTTGAAGTCCTCCAGGCTTAAAGTTGCCAAGGTTGGACACCCCTGGACTAGCCAGACCCCAACCCTGCAGCCCTTCTTCTTTGGTTTATTCTCCAGGTCTTTGATCATCTTAGTTGCTCTTCTCTGAACTTCTTCCAAAGTCCCCTCAATTTTCCTTTCTCCCCCCTTCTCTTTCTTTCCCTTCCTTTAAAGTACTTAAGGATGAAGGCAGAAGAGGAGAAAAACAAGAACAAGAGAGGATTTTTGTGGCATTGTGTGTCTGGGTATGTAGATGAAGTTGAAGATATTTGGAAGGAACAATACTGATTGGCTTGCATTTCAGCATCAACATTTGACAGGAACACCTTCAATCAGGGCTCAAAAAGAAATAGCCAGTGTGAGTGAGAAGAATAGAAACCATAAGAGCAAAAGTCTTTGGGATTTTTTTCCCCCCACACTATATCCAGTACTAACTGAATTACCTCAGGAAAATTTCCAAGTAGAGTGCATGATAGTAGTCTAATCTGGATGTAACCTAGTATTAGAGGGTATGGATTAGCTCCAACCCAATTCAATTCACACCATTTACCTGTTGTTGTTGTTTTGTCACATTGAGTCAGTTCAAAGGCATTGGATTAGACGATTCTATATGACTTTCCAATTTAGTTCAGAAACTCAATTCAATTAGGAGATTTAATCAAATCTCAAAATCAAAGCTTTACATATTTCATAGCATTTATAGCATTTCCACATTTATTTAAATAGCCATTATTCCTCGCAGAAACAGAGCTCACTGAGGTTAAAACAGTTTAGAAAATATGCCCTGGATTGAATGGCACAAGATCAAGTTGACTTTCTGCTATTTGAGCCAGGTTATCACTACTCATGCTAACAGAATGCAGAATAAAGCAAAATAGCTATACAGGTAGTTCTCCACTTACTGACTAGTTATTCAGCGACCAAAGTTAAAACAGTGGCGGAAAAGAGATTTATGACTGGTCCTTCCAATTGCAGCTATGGTAGTATCATAACAGTCATGTGATAGAAATTTGATGGCTTGGCAACCGGTGTGCATTTATGATGGTTGCAGCAACCTTCTTTCATGTGATTGCCATTTGCAACTTTCACAGCCAGTTTCCCTTAAGTCAATGGGGAACCAAGCAGGAAGTCACAGGTCATGGTCACATTGCAGTCAGAAAATGAAGGCTACCTGTATGGTCTCTAAAGCCTCAATCAGGTGCTGTCTGTGTGTGTGTGTGTGTGTGCCTCCAGAAGTTGTGAATGCTCCAACACTGGAAGTTTTTAAGAAGAAATTGGATAACCATTTGTCTGAAATGATATAGGGTTTCTTGCCTAAGCAGGGGGCTGGACTAGAAGACCTCCAAGGTCCCTTCCAGCTATTCTATTCTATTCTATTCTATTCTATTCTATTCTATTCTATTTTCTATTCTATTCTATTCACACACAAACCAACTGCTGACAAATCTTTGTATTCTAGGAAGCTACGGTACCCTGGGACAACTGACCATGGAATCCCTAGTATCATTCAAGATATTTCCACCCAGACATCCTGCAAAATCACACCAGCTGCGACACCATCTTCCAACAGGGGCTACTGTCAAATCCTGCATGAAACCACTAACCCCTCCCAGGAGCATAAAAATCCTCACCTTCAATTCCTGCATAGTGAAATCTTGGCCGTGTTCTTTGGCGCTGTTGATGATAAAATCTAGGGCATCGCGATGGGCGTCAGGGTCTTTTCTCTGCAGTTTCTCCAAGATGGCTTTTTCCATATAAGTATGTAACAAATCCCGAGCCTTTATGCCCTGGGGAACAGAAGGTGGTTCAGAGATAAAGAGCACAGAAAGCTGGTTCAGATTCAGAAACTCATTCCGAAAAAAGGAACACCTTGAGGTTCCAGGAAGAAAGCAGTGGACTGCTTAGAAAGTTCCAGAACTTTATTTATATTGCTGTGATGACCCAGGGTGGGATACAAAAGCAACAAAGTCACAAAAACAGGTGAAGTCCCTGTAATTCCTTCAACTTGGCTTTAAAGGTCCAATTATCATTGACTGGAGAAAAAACTCCCCCACAAACAGTTGCGAAAAGGAAGAACTTCCGTTCAAACTCAAAATACATATAAATTATAAATAGAAAAAAAACAACAACACAAACCACACTGAAGAATTAATAAGACAAGGCAGGATAAGGGCTTGAAGACGTCCACAGATATCGAAATACACACACTGGGAAGGACACCAGAAGTCAGGTAAGAACGGACAGACTAGAAATATTTTCACGATTTGCTTCCAGCACTAGCCCATGCGCAGTTTGTCCTTTTAAACAGTCCTCACAGCTGCAGCCCATGAAGGGGATCAAGGCCCTTTCTTCCCCTGTAGACCATTCCATTCACGTTTCTCCCTTATCCGGTCCTCCCTAGGATGAAAAGGGGATGGGCCTGGGTCTTCCTCTGAATACCCAGCTGGCCGGTACCCTTCCCCAGTTTCCTCCACAACTTCTGAAGCCACACTCCCACTCCCTGTAGGCTGTTCCTCCTCTCCCTTGGAGTAAGATTCTAACAGGGACATGACAATTGCCTTCTCCAAGTAGTAAAAGCTCAAGTTAGCTAGAGGGGTTTGCTTTTTTTCTTTTGGCTGAGGAAAACAACTAAGCCCTGTTAGAGGCAAGAAACTGTGAGACCCTGAGTTCTAGTTCCACCTTTGGCACAAAGCAAGCTGGCTTTGTCACTCGGGCCAGTCACTCCCTATTAGCCCTAGGAAGCAGGCAATGGCAAACCACTTATGAAATCTTGCCAAGAAAACAAGACTAGCTAGACTAGTCCAGGCAGTCACAAGGAGTCAATTCTGACTTGAAGGCACAAAATAAGCAAATGAAGTCTTACTGAATGTTCTCCTGAGATAAATGATGCTACAAAAGAACTGAAGAACTAGTCTCTTTGGGTCGTGGATAGATCAAGAGAGCTTGTGGCTTTGTTCCCATAATTTGCTGAAGGCTAACCTAAGTGTAGATGAAGATCAAGAGACACAGTTTCAGGTTTATTGACAGCCATGGAAACTTAGTGGGTGAATTGGGCAAGTCATCGCCACTGACACCCCGGAACATAAATTAGCTCACTAAGCCCTTTGTGACAAACCCAACACATCATGCTTTTATAGTGTGTCAATCCAAATTAGCTGATTAGACCATGACTAAATTCACATTGGGTCATAATGTCTTGTGAACACAGCCCAGTCAGTCAAGTTCAGTGGGGAAATTGAAAGAGAGTGTATTATATAGACAGGTTTGAGCTTCTGCATGAAAGGTTCATTCAAATCAAATCAAATTATTTTATTACTTCCCTTACAAAAAAATAGAAATGAAAGATGCTGTGGCTTTGGCCTTCAAGACCACTCCTTTCACATAAAGCCACTGCTGAATTAGGTAACCTGGGCAGAACGTCCTTATTTCACAAGTTGTGGTCCTGTGACAAAAAGCTGATGTGGTTTCCGTAAGCTTTCTCCACGCTCTGCCTCTCTTAAGGTTAGCACAAGTGCCCGGGCAAAATTTGTTGTCCTTGTGGCATCGGCTTATCCTGCCTGTATTGCATCTGTTCTAAATTACTGCAAATAGTGGTGTCCTAATTTGCAATCGTGCCAATCCCAATAAACAAGATGATTATTATTTTTTTGCCATTCTCTTTCAGGATGTTGGAATCACCACGAAACAACCAGCCATCACAGCATTGCAGCCTGAATGGTATATGAACTGTTGTTTGGATTTCCTTTCTGAACTGGGCTTTACCCACATTCCAATAATAGGGGTGGGAGGATTGGGAAACTATGGAAAGAGAGTGGCATACAAATAGCCCAAAGCAGATCCTATCCTAATTAAGCTATAGATTAGAACAGGAATGGAACATAATAAAAATAATACTAATACTAATAACAACAACCATTTAATCAGTGGGTGCAGCAAAATTTCACAAACTGACTATCTAGAATGCCATAACCGAATTGCTAAAACCATTCACTGGAAACTGCGCCAAAAGTTTGGATTTGAGTATAGTAACAACTACTGGGAACATCAGGTTGAGAAGGTTCTGGAGAATGAAAAAATCAAGATCTTGTGGGACTTCAGAATTCAGACTGACAGGCACTTGGCCCACAACACACCTGACATAACAATAGTTGAAAAGAAAAAGGTTTGGTTCATTGCCATTGCAATACCTGGCAATGCACGAATTGAAGACAAGCAGCAAGAAAAAAATCACAGAAGTACCAGGACTTACAAGCTGAAGTTGAGCTACTTTGGAAAAAGAAATCGTGTGTTATCCCAATGGTAATTGGAGCCCTTGGAGCCAATGGGCTACCTCAGTATTTGGAAATTCTGAATTTATCAGACTCATTGAATACCCTGATTCTAAAAAAACCCACCCTACTTGGAACAGTTTATATCCTCTGATGCTACCTTAACAGTTCCTAGGTCCTTGGTTAGGACTCGAGCTGTTGAGCTACCAACCAGCCCCAAAAGCTGTGAATCTCACCAAAGATTAACAACAACAACAACAATAAGAAGAGGAAGAGGAAGAGGAGGAGGAGGAAGAAGAGGAGGAAGGAGGAGGAGGAAGAAGGAGAAGGGGAAGAAGGAGATGATGATGATGATGATGATGATGATGATGATGATGATGATGATGATACTTGGTTGATACCTAGGATGCTGGCAGCAACCCGTATCAGAGCCAGTCAATATTTGTGTTACATTTTTAAATGTTCAGTTGACTGTCATGTTTAATGAAAAAATGTAACAATAATAGCAATAACAATAATAAGAGGAGGAGGAGGAGGAGGAGGAGAATAGGACATCAAGGCTTAGTGAATACAGAAGAGACCAAATTGGCTTATAAGAAAAACTAAAATAGAAAAGAACTGAAGAAAATCACATAATACAACGACCTAACAAATAGAAGTGGAACAGCTATGACAAAAGAAAGTAAAGACAATACCAATAGTAATAGTGAAATCCCAAAACATGTGGGGCATCACTTGAACATCATCTGCACTGACAAAATCACCAAAATTGCAAAATTCAGCTTTATTGGAACAGCTTGCATCATGCAATTATGTCTGTAACACCATCAGCCAACATCATCTTCCTATCCCAGGTCCTTGGAAAGGATTCAATAGCTGGAATGCTAAACCCAGTCTAAACATCTGGCTGACAGTGTGACCAAACCATAACAACAGGGAAAATAATGTGAAACATTCTTTTCACAGAAGTGGAATTGGGAGAACTGCAAAGGTTCTCCAAGGGCAAAGAAATCAAAGCTCTGCCAGAAGTAGCTGAAACCGTGAAGGAAAACCAAGGGGAGTCAACAATAATGGAAGCCCAAATAGCTATTTAATTATTTTCAATCCCAAACCAGGCACCCATTACTCTGACCTTTCAGAAAGAACAAAATCCTCTATAAAGAATCAAAGCAAAGAATAACTGAGCACCTAGAATGATACAAAAACAACATAATAAAGTTGCCTGCATTGAAGTTTGCTCTACAGAATCAGCTAGTAACATAAGTATTATAAAGTGCCAATACTGTAACATCAAACAAAAGAACCAGCTCATTGCAAGAAACAAACCGACTAATGCACAGCACAGCTGCTGTTATGACTGAATACCTGGCGTGCAATATCAGCAAAAAAAGAAGAAAAAAAAGCCAAGGAGTGCAGTACCAAAATAAAAGATCAAATAGGATCAGCATGCTAAGATCAGATGCAAGCAAGCTATAACAGATGAAAGAAAAGAAGAGGAACAAGAAAATTAAAAAAAAAAACTATTCACAAGAAGATCAAGAAGCACTGGAAAGAATAAAGCAGCAAACAACAGCTACACTATATCCAAGAGGAGGAGCAGATATGAAACTTGACTTGTACATTATAGGCAGAACCCCTGGTTCCCACCCACTGCCCGCCGTTTGGAAGTCTTGCTGCCAGTGGAAGGCAAGGCACTGCGCATGCATAAGGCAGCTCTCCAAACTTGGGCAACTTTAAGACTTGTGGAGTTGGAAGTCCACAAGTCTTAAAGTTGCCAAGTTTGGGGGTCCCTGGTGAGGGGTCTCCTGCTTGAGCAGGGGGTTGGACTAGAAGACCTCCAAGGTCCCTTCCAGCTCTATTCTGATTAAGTAGAACTCCAGAGCCATTGAGGAAAGGGTGTGTGTGTGTGTGTGTGGGTGTCCCACCTTCCCAGCCCTCAGGTACCTTCCTCAATCCACTGAAGGGGACGTTGAGCGGCAGGCTAAAGAGGTTCTCCACCAATTGCTCGAAGGCCCCGGAAAGCTCCTCAAACTGCTCCTCTTCCAGCCGGAGGCCCAGCAGGATCCGCACAGCAATGCGGAAAGTCAAAGCCTTGGCTGAGGCGTAGACAGCGACGGGCCCCGGGCGGTGACGCCAACCGCGCAGTTCCCAGCTGACCAGGCGCTGGATTGGGGGCAGGTAGACCTCCAGGGCGGCATGGCTGAAGACGCGGGCCAGGATCTGCGGACGGAGAGAGAGGGAGAGGCAGAGCACGGGAAGCGAGGCAGCCCAGCAGGTGAAAGGGAGGGATTCCTCGGGTGGCCTCCAGGAGTCCCCTTGTGCAACAAGGTCACATAGTGTAATAAGATTGGGACTGGGTGAGGGACTTCTGTCCTCACTGTGAGTTGTGTTTGGGGGGGTACACGAAGGGAGGCTCA
>NW_020719329.1:0-14455 GCF_900518725.1 Notechis scutatus
CTTCCTTCCTTCCTTCCTTCCTTCCTTCCTTCCTTCCTTCCTTCCTTTTCTTCTTTTTCCTTTCCTCTTCCTTCCCCTTCCTTCCCCTCTTTTCTTATTTTTCCTTCCTTGCTCTCTTCCCCTCTTCCCTCCTTTTTTCTTCCTCTTTCCCTTTCTCCTTTCCTGTCCCTTCTTGCATGCTCCAATGCAAAAGGGGAAACACTTCTTCTTTTGCAGCCCCTCCCCCGAGCCCCGTTTTCACTGGCAGAGGGCTGCAGGAGGCCCTTGTGGGTGGAAACGGGGAGCAGGGGGACAGGGAGCTGCTTTCTGTCTTTAAATCATGTTTCTCCTTTTATCGTCCGGGGAAATATAATATTTTGCCTTTCTAATAATTTCTGAAAACATTTCATTCTTCTAGGAGAGGAGTGGGTGCTAACTTACTACACTTTGGATGTGTCAGCTTCTCACCCACCTTCTTCCTATGACATACATTCATCCACCCAACTCAAATCATGTGACTCTGGGCAGCGTGCAAAAAAAAAAAATCACCGAGCAAAAAAATACAAAGGAAATAATGGAGCACACTGTTAGGAATAACAAGGTTACCTAACGTAGTTTGGGTAAAATAATATATATAAACTATGATAGTAAGTTTAAGTGTGTGTCACTTTAAACTGCAAAGCATGTAATTATGGGTGCGGTTGTAAAACCGCCATAAGAGGGAGCATGAGAACCTGCTGGATTGCTGACTACGCTGGATTGATGATTAGCTAACTGCGTGTTCCCTGCTGCTGAGTTTTTGAACGTCAAAGGAAGAAAGGAGGTTTGACTTCTTTATATCTCTACTGCGAGGAGATATATTACTGGACTGATATTTGTAAGTTTACTAACCTCTTTTTCGACACTGGACTTTGCAACTGAATAATCCCCGAACGGACTGAACTAGTGAATGATATATGGACTGTTTGACTATGCTAAAACTCTTACTGGAATAAACTATTTAACTAGCACAGTGTATCTGTTTTACTGAGTGTAAGCTACAAAAACGTTTAATCTCACATATTTTGCCTGCCTGCCTGACTGCTGTGCACATTCTGCTAGGGTGTATCCCTAACACACACCACTAAAGCAAAGGGAGACCATTCCAGGACAATCAGGATTAAAGGCATATCTCCTCCATTGTAGGGGAGATATATTTCATCTTGACCCAGGTCTTTGGGAAAGGAATCAGAGATAGGAGATCTTTCTAAAGACTTGCTCCCCGCAAACACAGCTCTCTGAGGAAGCATGGGATGAGTTGACTTCCATGGGATGAGTGTCTAGATCTTCTTGGTACCGTTCCCTGTGCTGTGGAGGGCCCTCTACCAGGTGCAGACACCATAATGTCAGGATTCCAGCAATTACCCCCCAATTAAATCATGAGTCTCGAGCCAAATGTCCAAAACTTCAAAAGGATTTATTGGGAGTTAACATGTCCGGCACTGCCTGGGTGTAGCCGACTCTGAGACACATCATTCCTGGTCACCCTTGACCCTGGTTTTCCCCCACCCCCCCACCCTCTGGGAGTATCATAATTCATATTCTCCAATGGGAGACCTCCATAGCCAAGAATCATCAATCATGCTCTCCAGTTAGATATTTGGGCGGCGGAAACTTCGGTCACCTAGTTCCTATCTTTGAAAAACTATTTATGGAATGCACTTTCGATTTCCAAGCTGCTGCACCACTCTTTCAAAAACCCCCCCCCCCCCTCACTCCCTTTCTGTTGGCAACTCTAAAAAGACCCTAGGAATATTTTGTGAGTTGACAAATAACCAGTGGTGGCATTCAGCCGGTTCACACAGGATCAGGAGAACCGGTAGCAATAATTTGGCATGGGTCGTCGAACGGGTAGTAAGTTCTGTCTGGCCATGCCCCTGACCCGGTCACCCTCCCACCTGATGCTCACTTACCCCGCCCACCTGACGTTCACCTAAGGTATTTCTTTCTCCCCCCCCCCCCCCCCCGACAATCAGCTGAACACAGATCAGCTGGGCTGGGATTTCCCTTGCTGAGGCCCGGGAAGGCAAAAAAATGGAGGGAGGGGCTCAGCCCTCGATCCATTTTTGGCCTTCCTGAGCATCAGAGGAGCCTTAGGGGAGCAAAAATGCCCCCCCCCACCAACTCCTCTGAGGCCCAGAAGGCCCCAAAAAAATGGGTGTGGGCTGCAAAAAAGCAAAATAAATAATTAAAATAAAATAAAAGCCACGCCCACCAGGCCATGCCCACGGAACCGGTAGTAAAAATGTTTGAATCCCACCCCTGCGCATAACCTCCTCCCTCTCTGCAACTCAAGGTTCACCTACCTCTTAGAATATCCCCAAGCGGGAAGTTGCTTTGAGCCTTCCGAGATGAGTTGTGTTGAACCTGGCAGCTCAGCTGTGACCTCAGGTCTCCTTGCCCAAGCAAGATTGCCACACTGCTTTCCACGCGGTACACCCTGCCCTGCTTTACTTCATTATAAAATATTTTAGTCTTGTTAGAAGGTATCGTTTTCCCATCCTTCCTCCAAAAAACTTTGATGGCTCTGGAGGAGAAGTCATTTGCCAAGCATTGAAAAGAGGCCCACGATCCTGCCGTGATCCTGTCTTGAGGGCCAATAATTTGAGGCTGGGATGGTTCGACTGAGGGAGGAAGCAGAGAGACATCAGTTGACGTTCCTCAGAAACAACACAGGAGTCTCCAAGAATGTTTTTGGTCACAGGGACACAACCTCCCAAACATGGGATTTACTCCCATAGGACTGGGAACCTCCATCCCGTCGAATGAGGGACGGAGGGCTACCTACTAATTGTGGAGACCACAGTGCCTTTTCCTGAAGCCAGTTCTCTTTCTGGGACTCTTGGTCCAGAGGTGGTGAATTCAGCAGGTTCTGACCAATTGTTCTGACCCACGCCCTTTTCCGACAAATCAAACACAATTCAAAAAAGAACAGAAACCTTGTAATGCTTTTACAAAATAATTAGCTGTGATAAGCACGAGCCTTGCCAAACTGTGTGAGACTTGCCAAAAGATAACAGACAGGAAATAATTTGCAAAATAAGAATCTTCAAATACAAACTCAGGATACTAGAATGTCCACGAGGCTGTAGTTTCAAAACGTCGTTGCCTTCTGCAAAGAAGATTATTTTCACAGTTGGCTTTTATCTTCTTGAAGGAGGGGGCATTAACTTTTAGCCTTACTCCCGAGTTGCCCGTGCTGTTGTAACTGCTCTTTCCTCCGAGCAATCCTGCACGCACGCACACTTAGCACAGGCTCCTCGGGAACCTCCTCATCACTGCTGCCAGCCCCCACAATCTCTGAAGGCAGCAGTCCACTCCCTGATGGTCCTGGCCCCTCATCTGAGTCCTCGCTCTCCTCAGCCGTCCGTACCTGCTGCTGGCTAACCACAACACCAGTTCTGGAGAACCAGTAGCTGAAATTTTGAATAGTTCAGAGAACCGGCCAATCCCACCTCTGACTGGACCCGCCCCCATCTCTTCTCTGCCTCCCATTGAGTCCCAGCTGATCGGCTGGATCTCCTTTGGTTGCCTGCACAGGAGAATGGAGCTGGAAAGCAGGTTAGTGGGGTGGGGAGGGAAGGGGGATTTTGCAGTAACCTTCCCCTGCTATGCCCACCAAGCCACACTCACAGAACCGGTAGTAAAAAAAAATGTGAATCCCACCACTTGGTCTGAACTTCACACAACAGTAGGCATCTTCAGGGCAGATGGTTGGATGCTGAGGCTGATCCTTTGTGTTGGATCCTAGGATGACTCTCTCTCACACACACCCCTGGCTAATCATCTCAGTCCCTCTTTTCTGAACTTTTTCCTAAGTCTCAAATGTTTTTTGTGGCGTGACCAAAATCGGTTGCAGTATTCCAAGTGTGATCTTACTACGGGTTTTATAAAGCGTGAAGTATTACTACCGCTTTATAAAACCCTAGTAAGACCACACCTGCAACCGATTTTGGTTGTCGTACTACAAAAAAAAAGAAAAGATGTTGAGACTTTGAAAAAAAAGTTCAGAGAAGAGCAGCTAAGATGATCAAAGGCCTGGAGACTAAAACACATGAAGAATGGCTGCAGGATTTGGGTTTGGCCAATCTAGAGAAAAAAAAAGGACTAGGGGAGACATGATAGCAGTATTCTAATATTTGAGGGGTTGCCACAAAGACGAGGAGAAGTCAAATTATTCTCCAAAGTACCAGAAGGCAAGACAAGAAACAATGGTTGGAAACTAATCAAAGAGAGAAGCAACCTTGAATTTTAGGAAAAACTTCCCAATAGTGAGGACAATTAACCAGTGGAACTGCCTGCCACCAGGAGTTGTTGGTGCTCCAACACTGGAAGTGGTCAAGAAGAGATTGGACAATCACTTCTCTGAAATGGTATCGGATCTTCTGCTGAACTAGAAGACTTTCAAGCTCTCCTCCAGCTCATTCATTCTATTCAAAGCTCCTCCTTTATCACTATAAATGAGGGGTGGGTTTTTCTTCTTGCCTTGGTACTATCACATGCCCTCCCCTAGGCAGATTTGCCCCAGACAGTGTATACTTTATTTAATAAATTTATTTATTAAACGTTTCGTCAGTTAAAAGCAAATTTTCACATATTACAACATTGCTAAAGCACTGTATACATTTGCATTTCACTTCTATGAGCATGTTATACATCTTAGTATTTACTTCTTCACCATTTTAAGCATTATTTATACATACATACATTTTTATTTACATGTAAACCTTATTGTTTTATGATGTTACAAAATTATCATTCAACTCCTTTTCCTTATCCATTCGTCCCAGACATCCCATATTTTATAATATTCTCCTTCTTCCTTATCTTTCAATAACTTTGTTAATCTATCCAACACAGCACATTCATGTACTGTATTAATTATTATGGTTTCTGTGGGGGGTCGTAGCCTGCTTCCAATTTTGGGCAAAAGTAATTCTAGCAGCCGTTATGGTGTGGAGCATCAGGTATTGATATTTCTTATGTTCGGTTCTAGCGTGCCTAATAAAAAAAGTTCTGGTTTAAATTTTATTCTCTGTTTTATCAGATAAGAGATAATCAGAGTTGGAAGGAAACTTGAAGGTCATCTAGTCCAACCCCCCACCCAAGCGGGAGACCCTATACCATTTCTGACAAATGGCAGTCCAATCTCTTATTGAAAGCCTCCAGGGATGAAGCTCTCACAACATCCGAAGGCAACTTCTGTTCCACTGGTTGATTGTTCTCACTGTCAGACAGTTTCTCCTTATTTCCAGGTTGAATCTCTCCTTGATCAGTTTCCATCCATTATTCCTTGTCTGGCCTACAGGCACTTTAGAAAATAGCTTGACCCCTTCCTCCTCTCTGGGGCAGCCCCTCAAATATTGGAAGATGCTCTCCTGTCTCCCCTGGTCCTTCTCTTCCCTAGACTAGCCAGGCCGAGTTCCTGCAACTGTTCATTGTATGTTTTAGCCTCCAGTCCCCTAATCATCCTGGTTGCTCTTCTCTGTACTTTTTCTAGAGTCTCAACATCTTTTTTATAATGCGGTTACCAAAACTGGATGCAGGACTCTAGGTGTGGTCTTACTAAGGCTTTATAGAGTGGTTTTAGTACTTCCCTTGATCTTGATTGTATCCCTCTTTTAACACAATTTAGGATTGCATTAGCTTTTTTGGCTGCTGCTGCACACGGCTGGCTCCTATTTAGCTGGTTGTCCACTAAGACTCCAAGATCCCTCTCACAGTTCCTGCTATTGAGCCTGGTTTCACCCGGTCTAGATGTGTCCTTTTGGTTTTTCTTGCCTAAGTGTAGAACTTTCCTTTTCTCTACGTTGAATTTCATTTTGTTAGATACGGCCCAGTGTTCTAGTCTGTCAAGATCCATCTGTATCTTGAGCTGATCTTCTTGGGTGTTGGCTATTCCTGCCAGCGTAGTATCATCTGCAAATTTGGTAAGTTCCCCTTCTATTCCCTCATCTAAGTCATTTTGTTATTTCCTCTAACCATAATCTATTTTTTGCCAGTATTTCCGTGCATGGGGGCAGGTCCACCACATATGAAAGTATGTTCCCTGTTTATCATTACATCTCCAACATTAAGGTATCGTATTTGGGGACATTTTGGCTATTCTTGCTAGGAGTAGATGCCAGCGGTAAAACATTTTGTATATATTCTCTTTGTAAGAAGCTAAACATTGTTAATTTATAATTTACAGTGTAAATACAGTGTATACTTCAGAGTGAGGTTCCTTCTGGCTGTCATGATTTTTCCAGAAGTTGTGTGACCTTCACATATATTTTATAAAATCTCTCTTTTTGTTTCAGTTATTGAGGAACAGGAGTTGAACATAACACAATTTTCAGACTCCATGTTGGTGATAGCCAGAAAGAACCTCATTCTATGCTTAATGCAGTGGTGGGATTCAAATTTTTTTTTTACTACCGGTTCTGTGGGCATGGCTTGGTGGGCGTGGCGTGGCTTGGTAGACATGGCTTGGTGGGCATGGCAGGGGAAGGATCCTGTAAAATTTACATTCCTTCCCTACTCCAGGGGGAAGGTTACTGCAAAATCCCATTCCCTCCCCACCCCACTAACCTGCTTTCCAGCTCCGTTCTCCTGTGCAGGGCAACCAAAGAAGACCCAGCCGATCAGTTGGGACTCAATGGGAGGCAGAGAAGAGATGGGGTTGGCGGGGCCAGTCAGAGGTGGGAATTGCCGGTTCTCTGAACTACTCAAAATTTCTGCTACCTATTCTCCAGAACTGGTCAGAAGCTGCTGAATTCACCACCTCTGGTACAAATGTCTATGGAGATTCTCAGTCATCCAGGTCATGGTTGTTCCAAAGGTTCTTTTTCAAGAGGCAACTGTATTTTCTTCAGATTTTCCTTTGAAAAACACTCCGTGTAGAAAGTTACTGTGCACTTGCGCAAGAAAGAGTTTACCACTTTTCTTGAGAACTATTGGTCAATCTTCTTTAGATAATTCCTTACAGTGAGGATGATTAACTTGTGCCCCCCCCATCATTGTGAGTTTCTAAGAAAATATAGAACAGCCATTTTTTGAGATGTTATGAGGATTCCAGCGTTTGGCAGCGGGTTGGATTAGAAGACCTCCAAGGTGCCTTCCCTTCCAGATGTAGGATTCTATCAGGTGTTGAAGGTAGGGTCCAACTATCCTGAAGTCCACCCTTTCAAAGACCAGATCAAACCAGGTGTGCCCAGTTGAACTTCAGAACTTCAGAGCTCTGATATTCTTCCTGACTTGCTCACTTAGCCACCCAGGTGGGAAGCAATGGAAGAAATCTCCTCCCCAGATCTATCCATGTTTCCCCAAAAATAAGACCCTGCCTTCAGTGGTGGGATTCAGCCAGTTCGCACCAGTTTGGGAGAACCGGTTGTTCACTTTCTGAGTAGTTTGCCCGAATTGGTTGTTGGAAGAAATCATTAGGGCAGAGAAACCGGTTGTTAAATGATTTGAATCCCACCATTGCCTGCCTTATATTGTTTTTGTCACCGAAAAAAGGCACCAGGTCTTATTTTCGGGGGATGCCATCCATTGACTAACGTCACTCGTGCGCGTCGCCCTGGTCTCTTTTTCACTGTCAGAGGCCTTCGGGAATTTCTTCTTCTGTGGCTTTCCTGAAGGCCTCTGCAGGGGATAACAGAGCTCAGGATCGATCCAGAGCTTTCTTAACAGCTCCAGAGGCCTTCAGGAAAGATTTGCCAGCCTTGCCGGCTGCAGAAGAAATGGGCCGGCGAGGCAGGTGTTGTGTGTGTGAGGCCTGTCTGTAACTGTCCAAAAGTAAATAGTAGGGCAGCTCCAACCCCCCCCCCCAATCCCCACCTTAGCTTAATTTTTACCCATCCACTCTGGAGTGGGTGGGAACTTAATTAGGGCTTATTTTGGGGGGCTAGGGCTTATATTGTGTAAAAATCAAGCTAGGGCTTACTTTCAGGGTAGGTCATATTTTTCTGCTCATCTCCACTTTCAGAGAAGCCCATCAGGTTTGAAGCAACCTTAACGTTCCTCTCACCCTGGATTTTATTCCAGTAGCAACTCTGAGAAAGGAATCGGTCTGGTCTCAACTGTCAACACTCACCCAGATCTTGCAGGAGGAGGAGGAGGAGCATCTGAAGGGGACTGCAGACTCTCTTGAAGGACCCCAAGGCAGCCATGCCGATAGCAACAGGAGAGTCAATCTGAGTTGACTTCGTGTCTTGCCGAACAGATCTTTCCACCAGAGCAAGAAACAAAAGAGGAACTCCCATTTCCTTTTCATAAAATTGGACCAATGCCTCAAGTTTGAATTTCTGAGTAAGTTGATGGCATCCAGCCAATGAAGTCAGAGAAGCTGCTTATTCGGGACCAATAAAAACCATCCCTAAATCAGCAATATTCAATGACTAGCCTTCCTGTCATCCCAAAAGTTAGAAAGTTAGACTTTACTTCAAAGTGTTCTGACCCAGCCTTTGGAGAAGCAAGAAACAGACTCCTCACAAAGAAAAAAAAAAAACGTCTTTATTTACACCAGGGGTCCCCAAACTTGGCAACTTTAAGTCTTGTGGATTTCAACTCCCAGAATTCTCCAGCCACCTATCTTAAAGTTGCCAAGTTTGGAGACCTCTGAGTTACACCTTGGTGAACTGCCTTCACCAACAGAAAGTCCAGGCAAGAGTCCTACAAGGAGGTAACTGATATAATAGTTGTCAGCCTCCAAGATTCCTTCTTCTGCTTGACTCTTTCCAGCTACCATAGAAAGTGGAGGGGAGATGAATAATTGGGCCTCGTGGGGGGAAGGCTGCTGAAGGTTGAAGTTGTGTGAATGGTAAAAGTTGGGATGCTTTCTTGCATACTGTTCTGACCCAAACCTGGTTCCAAGAGAACAAACACAAGACAAAGGCAGCAGTACAACCTTTTTTATGTTTCAGCTAAGAATTCTGTTTCTTCACAGATAAAAGGCTGCTGCAAACTAATTAACTTTGATAAGCATAAACCTTGCCAAAACTGTGCGAGACTGCCAAGAATCACAGATAAGAAATATTTCACAACACGAGAGTCTTCAAATAGCAGCTGCAATGTCCACGAGGCTGAGGTTCAAAATGTCTTTGCTTCCTGCAAAGAACGTTCGCTTCACAGCTGGCTTTTATCTTCTTGAAGGAGGGGCCATTACCTTGCAGCCTTACTCCCGAGTTGCCCATGCTGCTCTTTCCTACGAGCAATCCTGCACGCACGTGCACTTGGCACAGGCTCCTCGGGAACCTCCTCATCGCTGCTGCCAGCCCCCACAATCTCTGAAGGCAGCAGTCCACTCCCTAATGGTCCTGGCCCCTCATCTAAGTCCTCGCTCTCCTCAGCCATCCGCACCTGCTGCTGGCTAAGCACAACACATACTGCACAAATGCAGACACTTATCTTTTCTAGGCCAAGGTCAACCGTCTTTGACATATCAGATGTCTGAGATGCCCTCAGAAAATGTACCCACATGACATTATGCACTCCTCAGATTGGATGTCCCCAGTTTGAATTGTTGGGGATGGGGACATGGGATAACTTTCTATATGTAATTTCCATACCTTTTGCTTCAGATTTCGTATTTCTCCTGTTGCTACCACTTCAATTTCAGTCAAAGTCCTTTTCTCTATAAAAATGGAGCCTAAGGTTTTCTTTCTTGGATTTTGAATGCTGCCACACCTGACAATAGTCCTTATCAGCTCATTAAGATAAACGCAAGGCCATGAGCTCCCAACTGGTCAGAACCTGCTGAATACCCACCTCTGCACCACACCCTCTGTATCTTTCCTAGGAGTAAAACTTCAGAGCATCAGAGTGGAACTAAATTCTCTGGCAAATTATTACGAAATGTGTGGTTATCCTCTCCTTCCTCTTTATAATGTGGTTAAATGTGTGGTTATCCTCTCCTTCCCCTTAAGAGGAAAATAAAATCGAAGTTGACTTTAAAAAAAGAAAAGAAATATTTGTTTTAAAAAAATTCTGTACATATAAGCACCATCATCTGTGTGAACAGCGTCAGATGGGGTTGCTACGTTATTTAAGCTGCCCAATTGTCAAGCATGCATAGAGTAAATAAACAAATTCAATCACAGCTCTTCCATTTGATCTCCCTCTCTCTGTCTCTGTCTCTGTCTCTTTCTGTCTCCCTCTGTTCTAACCCAAGCCTTGTTCAAATTAAACAAACACAAGCTGTGTATAAAAGCAAACCTTTTTAAATGCGGTGCTGGGAATTCTTTGCATTCCCAGCTAAGAGTCATTTAAACCTACTGTATATACTCGAGTATAAGCCTAGTTTTTCAGCCCATTTTTTGTGCTGAAAAAATCCCCCTCGGCTTATACTCGAGTCAGATTCCCCTCTGAAAAAAAAATGGTGTGGAGTCGCGGCCTCCGGCGGCAGCGACTCCCAACAGCCCCAGCCGGGAAGGGAAAGGCAAAAAGCGCTTTGCCTTTCCCTTCCCGAGGCGGCGGGACTGGGGCCGCGCCGGCGGTAGTGACTCCTGACTCAGGGGGCCTCCGAGGGAGGGGAAGAGAGTGACTCCTGCCTCCCGCTGTCATCATCATCTTCTTCTTTTGGGTTAGTGAATCAATTAAACCTTTCATGATAGTGAGATCGTTTCCCAAATTAATTATTTTTATTTTTGAAATTTACCAGTAGCTGCTGCATTTCCCACCCTCGGCTTATACTCGAGTCAATAAGTTTTCCCAGTTTTTTTGTGTAAAATTAGGTGCCTCGGCTTATATTTGGGTCGACTTATACTCGAGTATATACGGTAATTGTCTGAGATCAAAGCAAGGTTGTAAAAGGCTGCCAAGAACAGAAGTCCAATTACTGATAAATATCAACTGACAGAAGTCTCAAAAACAAACTGGACTTCGCAAGGTTTCCACGAGGACTCAGAGTCTAAAGAATGTCTTTGCTTCCTGCAAAGAACACATCCCCGAGGGCTGGTTTTTATCCCTTATGGGAGGGGCCATCACTTTCCAGCCTTACTCCTGAGTCGCCCTTGCTGCTTCAGCTGCTCTCTCCTTCGAGCAGCCCTGCACACACATACGCTGGGCACAAGCTCCCCGGGGTCTTCTGCTTCACTGCTGCCAGACTCCAAAAGCTCCAGAGGCAGCACCCCAATCTCCGATCGTCCTGGCCCCATTCCTGCATCAGACGAAGGACCCTCGTCCAAGTCCTCGCCAGGGTCCCTGACTGGCCTCCTTTTGTCCTTGCTGTCAGAGTCCTCTGCCATCCGCACCGGATGTTGGCGAACCACAACACCCTCCCTCCCCCTCTTCCTCCCTTCCCCCCTCTCCCTCCCTTCTTCCCTCCCCCTCTCTCTGTCTCTCTGGGTCTCTCTCTCTCCCTCCCTCTTTCTCTCCCTCCCTCCCTCTCTGCCTCTCCCCTCCCTCCTCTCTTGTGTCTTTACACACACACAGCTTGTTGCTCTTTTCTTCTTTGGTTCTCCTTTTGTCATGCCCCTGGTGGAGACTAACTCTGAGGGAGAGGAGGAACAGCCGACAGGACTCCGGAGGTTGTGGAGGAGGCTGGGGAAGGGCAGAGGCCGGCTGGGCAGTCAGAGGAGGACCCAGGCCCATCCCCTCTCCATCCTAAGGGCACGCAGGGAGGAGAGGATAAGGGAGAGACGTGGTCTCTTTGGGAGGAGAGGGCCTTGATCCTCTTCATGGGCTGCAGCTGTGACAACTGAATAAGAGGACGGACTTGCGTACAGGCGAGCGCTGGAAACAAAGCGTGGAAATATCTCTAGTTTGTTGTTCCTCTCTGAGTTTGGTGTCCTTCCCAGTGTATATTCTGTTACCTGTGGATGTCCTCCAGCCCTTATCTTGCCTGGTTTGTATGGCTTTTCTCCTCCTTCTTGTAACTGTTTGTGTGGGAGTTTTTTTGTCTTCAGTCAAGGATATTTGGAGCTTGGAAGCAAAGTGAAGGAATAAAAGGGGCTTCACCGGTTTTTTGTGACTGCGTTTATTTTGTATCCCACTCTGGGTCATCATACCTTTTAGTTGTTAAAAAACACACATATGTTCTCGATCTCTAGTCAAAAGACAAAGTGGTTAGCGAGTGCTTGCTAATTTATCTCATGGTTACTCACTCACACATTCATAGCCCCGAAGAATTGCCACACTCAAATCACTTTCAGGTTCTTGAAAGATACCAGACCAAGGGAAGTTAAAGTCACAACAAATTTACATAATATATAAACGTAAACTATATACTATATACTTTGTTTGTGTACAATATCTATACTATATGTCAACTAGGAAAACAGGCACAGGAATGATTTATGAGTTGACACTATACTATATCTTTCTATATACATAATAGCAAAATACCACTCATGCATCATCACAAAATCTGCAGAACCGTCAATCCTACAAACTTGAAATTTGACACGTATGTTCCTCTTGGCTTCTAGTTGCTCATTAAGGAAGGAATTTTCAAAATGACCATCAGAGCATTAGCATTTCCTATATTATTATTAACACGCTCTGATGCTAAGGAGTTCTACTCCCCACCTGAAAAGAAATCCGTTCCAAAGGCAAAACACAAGAGGAGTTTCAGTTTCAGTTTCAAAGCAGCAGGCAGCTTTAATACAGAACAGTTGAGCTAAGCCATGCCCAGGCTCCTTGCTGTCTCCTTGCTCACACAGCAAATACTGTTTCAGTTTCCAAACAGCCCTCAACTCTTTCACACACTGATAGGATGCTAGCCAGATGAAGACCGATGGATGCTGGTAGGCAGAGGCAGAATTTCTCCCCTTTATTTTCCTCCCCAAAAGTAAGCCATATATAGGTGTGTATGTATGTGTATATATACAATACATATCAATCAATCGAAATAGAGCTGGAAGGGGCCTTGGAGGTTTTCTAGTCCAAACCTCTGCCAGACAAAAGGATGTCCAATCTCTTGTTAAAAACCTCCAGTGTTGCAGCACCCACAACTTCTGGTGGCAAGCAGTTCCATTGGTTAATTCTAGATTAAGTCCAAATGTAGGTGGCATATTCTATTATCTCCAAAATTTACTTCCTCTGTGCAAGTTGATGGCTGGGCAGCTTAGACCAGAGGTCACCAACCTTTTGGACCTCAGGGACCACCAAACTCATAATTTTAAATCCCGGGAACCACTAATATGAATTTTGATTGATGGTGGCTTGCTGATGTTGGTGGGAGGAAGAGAGAGAGAGAAAGAGAGGGAGAGAAAGAGAGAGAGAGAAAGAGAGAGAGAGAAAGAGAGAGAGAGAGATCTGATCTAACCTCTCTCCCTCCCTCTCTCCCTCTCTCCCTCCCTCTCTCTCATACACACAGTATAAAAGGGCAAATATTTAAAAAAAATCCATATAATTTGGGAGTGTAGAAATGCTTTTGAAATATGAAGAAAGTGACAAAACATGAAATGTCCATGTTTAATACTTGTGTCTCCGCTATTTGTGGAGAAAAAAAGATAATTTTCCAGGAATTATGTCACCCAATAAATTTATGTTAAGGGGACAAAGAAAGAGACAGTGTTGCTTTCAGGTACTTTACTTAATTAATTGAATTAATTGTCTATCTCATACTGCTTTCATTCTTGTCCCTACATCTTCTCTACATACCTCAGGGAGATTTCAAAACCACAGCAGAAGTTCCTTGTCTCGTAATTCCAATAGTACCCTACTATCTAGGTAGATTTCACATTGAGAGTTGCAATATGAAATCTCTCTTCTCTATTTTATTCGCCAGGAAACTGGTAAATCTCCTCACAAGTTTCTTATCAATCTTTATTTCGATCAGGCTAAAAGATACCGGACTAAAATATACATGTGTTCGGGGAAAAATGATAAAACAACATATAGATCTAAAACCAGATATATATTTTACTGGGGATTTTGCCTGAAGGTTATAATAAAGAGATAACATATCTGATTATTAATGTACTAACAATATCTAGAATTGTATTTGCACAAAATTGGAAGAAATGAGAAAATTCCAACAGAGGAGGAAACAATTAAGAAAATAATGGAATGTACGGAAATGAGTAGACTAACAATGGCAATTAGAGAACAGGAAGAAAAAGAGTATTATAAGATTTGGGAATTATTTTATGAATGGTTAGATAGAAGAGTAAGAAACTGAAATATGTGGTAACAGTAATAATAAATACACTGTAATTGATTATTTCTGAATGAGTAAGAATATGAATATAACTTTGCAAGGACGAGGTTTGTTTTTGAAAGATGATATAGAATTGAAATTATAATGTTAACAATAATATAATAATGGACCAATATAATATGGAATGTTGATTAGAATGGTTTATGAATATAATCAAATAAGAAAAGTACAACAGTGTTACTATGCGCAGAAGATATATGTACCCTTTCTTTTCTTTCCTTCCTTCCTTTCCTTCCTTCCTTCCTCTTTCTTTCTTTCTTTCTTTCTTTCTTTCTTTCTTTCTTTCTTTCT
>NW_020719331.1:0-14448 GCF_900518725.1 Notechis scutatus
ATACATACATACATACATACATACATACATACATACATACATACATACACACACACCAACGACTTTATCTCAAAAGACCCCAAAACTGTAGAAATGGTGGTAGATTTTAGGAAAAACCCTCCTATACTACCACCTCTTACAATACTAGACAACACAGTACCGACAGTAGAGATCTTCAAGTTTCTAAGTACTATCATATCTCTGGACACCTAATATCAAAAATATCACCTAATATCAAAAAAGCACGACAAAGAATGTTTTTTCTGCGCCAACTCAGAAAGCTCAAACTGCCCAAGGAGCTGCTGATACTGTTGTACAGAGGAATTAGTGAATCTGTCATCTGCACCTCTATAACTGTCTGGTTTGGTTCTGCAACCCAACAGGACAGACACAGACTTCAGAGGATAATTACAACTGCAGAAAAAATAATTGCTACCAACCTGCCTTCCATTGAGGACCTGTATATTGCACAAATCAAAAAGAGGGCTGTGAAAATATCTGCAGATCCCTCACATCCTGGACATAAATTGTTCAACTCCTTCCCTCAAAATGATGCTATAGAGCACTGCACACCAGAATAACTAGACATAAGGACATTTTTTCCCCGAACGCCATCACTCTGATAAACAACTAACTTCCACAATACTGTCAAATTACTTAGTAAGACTATATTACTATTATTCTTCCCATCCTTCCTATTACCTATTTCTTCCACTTATGACTATAACCATATTGCTTGTATCTTTACAACTTATATTGTTTTATTTGTTTTCCTAGTATGTTTTTGGTTGTGTATTAGTAACCTATGTATGATTTGAATACTTATAGTATCCTATGACAATCACTAAGTGTTGTATCTTATGATTCTTGATGAATGTATTTTATTTTTTCTTATGTACACTGAGAGCATATGCACCAAAGAAATTCCTTGTATGTCCAATCACACTTGGCCAATAAAGAATTCTATAAAGAATTCTATTTTAAATGAATTACTTTTTCCAGCATCAGAAAGCCTGGTGTTTTTTTTCAATCATGTTTTTCCAACAAATCTTTACTTTCAAGAATATTGCTAGCAATAAGATAGAATTATTATATTGTCCCTCAGTATGTGTAATGCTGGATTTGCACATGATTAAGATTAGAAAGGGGGGAAAAAAGAACAGAAGACTCAGATGTGCCAATAGCATAATGGGTCTATGCCGCCCCCTGCTGGCCACATCAAATTTTTAAACTTAAGCATCCAGAAAAATAGATGTATACATTTCCATTGTCCTAATCAAACAAGCAGGTCACCCCCAAGATTACATTCAATTTTGCATTTTTAACTTTAAAACTTTGAAATACATCATATTTCACTTCATCCTCCAAGGAAAGATTGAAGGAAAATGAGGTCCAGGTAGAAGAACATCATGGCTTCAAAATCTAAGGGACTGGTTTGGACAAAACTCAACAGCATTTTTCATGCGGTTGTTGATAAAAATAGGATTGCCAACATGATCGCCAACGTACGATGATGGATATGGCACAAGAAGAAGAATGATGTAATGTTTGTGGGATGTTTGCTGGATGCAATACAGTGTAGACTAGTTTCCTTCCAGGGCAACATGACTTTGTCACAGCTAAATAATCTACATATTCTGACTGCTAGACTACACAAGGATCTCCCAGCAAGAAGAAGAAGCATGAATACTATATATAAATGAACATATTTGGAACATATTTTAGGTTATTATTAAGGAGTCTTTGTCAGGGTTCCGATGGATGCCCTAATTAATTCATAAGCCTCGAGCCAAGCTTCAAAAGAAATCCACTTATTTATTAAGAGCAACATGTCGGCACTTTTCCCAAGTGCAGTTGGCTCTGCCCTACGTAATTTACTGCCCACTATGACCCTGTTTCCCTGCTCCTCCCAGGATGTGTCATAAATCACATTCTCCAACAGAGCACTTTTGCAGGCTATAGATAACACACCTTTCCAGCTGGCTCTGGTAACCTGGGACACAATCTGGAGAAAGGTATGCATGGAATGTGCTTCTGGTCATAGCAACCGAACTACTCCATCAGATCTCCCCAGGGGTGGGATTCTACAGGTTCGCACCTATTCGCTAGAACCGGTTGTTAACATTCTAAGCAGTTCAGAGAACCAGTTGTTAGAAGAAATTACTGGCCTAATCCTGTAAGGAAGACAGGAAGGAAACATTCAGGTGTTGCTCACAGAAACTGCCTTTCCATTAACTCTTATTACATTCTTGGCAGGACTAGACTTCCTGTCTCAGGAACTTCTCTGGAGTTTTTTTCCTCTTCTTTGCTGGTACTTTGCTTGTGTGGAATGACCATTCAAAGTTACAGTGGCACTGAAAAAAGTGACTTATGACCATTTTTCACTTACAACTGTTGCAGCATTGCCACAGTCATGAGAGGCCAGGCGAGGAGATGTGTGCCTCGATGTGAGTGATATTGAGTTGGCCACACCCAGCCAATAACATGACCACCAAGCCATGTCCACCCAGTCACATGACCACCAAGCCATGCCGACCACCTAAGACATGCCCACAGAACCGGTTGTTAAAAATTTTGAATCCCACCCCTGCATACAACGAAAGCAAGCACCATCTTCCGTGCACATCATGACCATGAAAATAAACACAAACACGCATCCTTCACACTCCACACATTGAACCGAAAACCCTCGACACCACACCAACACTTCACCATACAGTAGAATTCAACAGAGCTACTGCCCTGGGATAGAGGCTGTTTTTCAGCCTATTTGTCCTTGTTTTCATTATCCTGTACCGTCTGCCAGATGGTAATAGTTCAAAAAAAGGGTGCCCAGGATGAGATGGATCTTTGAGAATGTTTTGAACTTTTATTATATCCCAACATTTGGGCAGGCCCGGAGGATGGGGCCCCCCCTCGCCATTGGGTGGAGAGAAAGCCCTCTTCCTGGACCTTGCCAGTTGGATTTTTTTTCATGAGGCAGGGAACCAGGCATTTGCAGTATCTCTGCTGCAGGGGACAGCTATAAAATAAATGGGATGGAATAAAGGACCAAATGGGACCACAGCGGGGAGGAATCCCAGTAAGTTTTAACAAGTCATTTTCATCAAATGTACATTTGGCAGCCCTGTTCGCACTCCTGGCACAGGGCTGCCATTCGGGGGGGGGGCACTCGTGCACGATTGCTACTTACTTGATGGAAAGCCATGGCGTTGGAAGAGTGCCTAACAGCTGATTGACGCTGATGGACGGAAGAATGAAGAAAGCACATGCCGACGCCCAAGCCTTGATGAGCTGGTGTTTCCCTTCTTCAGAAATCTAATCACTGGGTGTGGTGGAGGTTTTGTTTAACGCTGAGGCAAGGGAGCCCGGAGTTTGCTATTGGGGGATTTGGTTGTCTGGTGTGGGGAAGGTGGAGCGGTAGACAGCCTTTATTAGTCGTAGGCAAAGTTCAACGAGTAGAGCTGGCTTTAATTGCACTTTTGTTTGTGCTGGTCAGTTAGTGCCATTCCCGCAGAGAAGATGAAAGCACTAAGGAAAAACCAAAGTGTGCTGGTCTTTATTTGTGGCAAAGCAGAACCTGAAATGCACTAATTATCACATTAAACAAGAGGAAAACCTATGCACCAATTCCACCCGTGCTTTCTACAATTTTGTAAACAACAAACTAAAAGACTCAAGGTCCATCCCACCCCTGAAAGGACCTAATGGTAAAGACTGCAATGATGACACTATTAAAGCCAACCTCTTTAACACATTCTTTGGCACAGTATGTAAACAGCAATGAATCATGCCCAGTATTTCCTAGTTGAACCACAGACAACTACAATGATCTAATACATATCTATTTTACAGAAGACAATGTTGAAAAAGCACTACGCAATCTAAAACCATCTATATCTATTGGACTGGACGGAATATGTGCCTACTTCTTAAAAAAGCTATCCACTGCCATAGCCGAATCTCTAAGCATAATCTTTGAAAAATCTTTCAGGACCAGCTCCTTGCCAAAACTATGGTCACAAGCCATGGACATCCCCATCTTCAAAAAGGGAGACCCCAGCCTAGTTGAACATTACAGACCAATCTCTTTATGCTGCGTCACCTGTAAAGTCATGGAATCAATTATTAACCAATCCATTATCCTCCACTAGGAGACAAACAACCTACTCTCTAATAAACAATTTGGTTTCAGAAAAAAAACTATCCTGTAATCTGCAGCTCTTACACTGCAAAAACATATGGACTACACAACTCGATCAGGGCAAAGCAATAGACACAATCTGCATACACTTCTATAAAGCCTTTGATTCAGTGGTACATGACAACCTACTCCTAAAACTAAAATCTTATGGTATCTCTGGACAACTGCATAACTGGATAGAAGCATTCCTGTCAAACAGACAACAAATGGTCAAAATTGGGAGCATCCTATCAAATTCTGTACCTGTCAATAGTGGTGCCCCCCAAAGCAGTGTTCTAGGACCAACTCTCTTCATATTTTACATAAATGACCTCTGTGATCATATGAAGAGCAACTGTGTTTTCTTCGCTGACGATATAAAGCTATTCAACACCACAGACAATACTGTTACCCTTCAACAAGACCTCGACTATGTATCAGAATGGTCAAACAAATGGCAACTTCAAATCTCAAAAAATAAATGCTCTGTCCTACATATTGGCAAAAAAAATCAAAAAATAAAATACAGGCTAAATAGTCAAGACCTTGTTGATGATCCAAACTCTGTCAAGGATCTTGGAGTACTCATCTCTAATGATCTAAGTGCTAGAGCCCACTGTAACTACATAGCCAAAAAGGCGTTAAGAGTTGCTAACCTAATCTTACATAGCTTTTTCTCTGGTAATATTACACTACTAACTAAAGCATACAAAACATTTGCTAGACCAATACTCGAATACAGCTCATCAGTCTGGAACCCATATTACGTATCTGATATTAACACAGTTGAGAAAGTCCAGAAATATTTCACAAGAAGAATTCTCCACTCCTCTACTCGTTTCAGAATACCTTATGCCACCAGATTTGAAATTCTAGACCTAGAAAACCTAGAACTACACCGCCTTTGGTCCGATCTAAGTATAGTATATAAAATCATACACTGCAGTGTCCTACCTGTCAATGAATACTTGAGCTTCAACCATAACAATACAAGAGCACACAATAGATACAAACTCAAGGTAAACCACACCAAACTTGATTGTAGGAAATACGACTTCAGCAACAGAGTGGTCAATGTCTGGAATACTCTACCTGACTCTGTGGTTTCTTCCCCAAACCCCAAAAACTTTAACCTTAGACTGTCCACTATTGACCTCACCCCTTTCCTAAGAGGTCTGTAGGGGGCGGGCATAAGTGCACAAACGTGCCAACCGTCCCTGTCCTATTGTTTCTTTTTTTATATGTATCCATGTATTCATAACTATGTTTTTACTTATACCTATTATCTTGTAAGCAATTGACAAATAAAATAAAATAAAATACAAATAAAATATTAATTCTCAGAATGAGAGAGAGAGATAAAACAACATATAGACTTTAAACCAGAGATCTTTTTATTGGGAATTATACCAGAAATATACAATAAAGAGCTGAAATGTTTGATTGTAAATGTTTTAACAGAGGCTAGAATTGTATTTTCTAAGAATTGGAAAAATGATAAAATACCTATGCAGGAGGAAATTATTAAGAAAATCATGGATTGTGCCAAAATGAGTAAATTGACATTTGAAATTAGAGAACAAGAGGATAAACAATTGTATATGATCTGGGATTTATTTTATCAAAGATTAGATAAAAAGACATGGTAAAGAAATAGATTAGTAAGCCTTACAATAAAAGTTAATAGATTGATATAGAATACAATATAAAATATATAACCATTGGATGAATGTATAAGATTAAATCATAATGAAAATTAGAATATCTCGTATAAAATGATGGAAAAATAGTCAAATGAATGTTTAATAATTGATGTTATATAAGCACAAGCTAGACCGATAAGGTGAGAATTTATATAACTTGTGAGTAATGGTAAAAAAAGGATAGCAAAAAGATTGTAACCAATTGACACACCGTATGTATATAATTGAAAGAGGGTTTTATGTTTTTATGTCTTGTTTGTATGTTTGTTGTAAAAAATAAAAACTTTGTTTAAAAAAAAAGAATGAAAGAGAGAGAGGGAAATCAGCTCTGAAAGTTCAGCAATAGGTAGATTTTAGTATGTATATGTCTGGGCATGTCCCTTGTCCAGGATGCTGCAGAAAGGAGAAGAGGGAAAATAGATTTGTTCCAGGTAGGTAGGTACTGTAGGTAGGTAGGTAGGAAGGAAGGAAGGAAGGATGGATGGATCTTGGAGTCTTAGTGGACAACCAGCTAAATAAGAGCCAGCAGTGTGCAGCAGCAGCCAAAAAAGCTAATGCAATCCTAAATTGCATTGACAGAGGGATACAGTCAAGATCAAGGGAAGTACTAAAACCACTCTATAAAGCAAAACCACTCTATAAAGTAAGACCACACCTAGAGTACTGCATCCAGTTTTGGTCACCACATTATAAAAAACATGTTGAAACTCTAGAAAAAGTGCAGAGAAGAACAACCAGGATGATTGGGGTTAGGGTGACCGGCCCAGATTGGGTACTGCAAGAGATATCCACCCCTCAACCAAAGTTTTGTTTTCTCAATGAGAACATTGGACTGCACCTCAGTTTATTTTCATCAGACTTAGAGTGACATTTTGGTTGACTCAAGAGGAGAACTATTAGGTTTGGAAATTTAAAAACAAAGGCAAAACAAAAAGCAAGAAAACCTTAGCAATTTAGAAGTGTGCATAGAATTTTATTTGGGGATTTCAGTTCAAGGAAAACCAAGTGTTTCCAGATCCCCCCCCCCCCCAGTCTTCCTTTGGTGTAGCAGATGAATGTTGATATGTCTTGTTTTTCTCTCTTTTTTGTTAGCAGGAAGTGACCAGACATTCCAATGGACTTGTAATAAATGGAGAAATGTAAAAATTGTACCTGTCATTTCCCATGTCATCCTCATCCTCATCATTTTGATCCTCATCTGTCTGCTTTGTTACCAGGGTAAGGAATCCAGATCTATTGCTCCCATGAAAAGTTTCTTAAGGTGACTCCATGAAGCCGAATGACCTCTGCAGTTAGGTCAGAAACATAAGAGTTGGCCTTGTCCTGGGTTTTAGTCACTGCACTTTCTCTAGTCAGGAAACCTCGTTTCCTTTGTTTGGAGAAAAAAAAAAATCTGTGTTTGCTTGAAAGAATCACTGAGTCTTGTTTTGTGAGATTTCTCCAGAATGAGATAGCCAGAGGGAGGAAATAGCCATTTGGCACTAGTGAGAAGAGCAGAAATAATGGTTTAAGGGACTTATTAGGAAAATGAATTGCAAACAGCAAACATTGGGGTCCTTTTTTGCCAGCTGACTGTAGCAGTAGAGGCAAATATCAAAAAATAAAACAAACATGCATTTCTTTATTTAGCATTTTCCTGCCCGAAGCAGCAGTTGTGAAGTAGGTGGACCAAATATACGATAGGTCGACCAAATTATTGGAAAATCCCACAAAGAAGATTTATGGCTGAGTAATTGGATTTACATGTGGTTTCTCGGATTCAAATCCAGCATGCAAATCACTACTCAGGTCCACAGCCTCTATTAATCTGAGGGTTACAGGACGGAGGTTATTATAACTGCTAGAGCAGGGGTTCCTAACCCCTGGGCCGTGGCCCGTTCAAAACCGGGCTGCAGAAGCAGCGGGTGAGTGCATGCGCACAGCTCCACTTATGGAAGGAGTGGGCGAGCGTGTGCAGCTACATTTGTGCGAGCAGCCCACCACTTGTGCAAATGGAGCTGCAGGCGTGTTTGCCCACCACTTGTGTGGAAGCACCCCCCACACCAGTCCACAAAGCCAGAACACTTGGAGACTGTTGTGCTAAAACCATGATGGCGAACCTATGGCACACTTGCCACGGGTGGCATGCAGAGCCATTTGTGCTGGCACGCGAGCTGCAGGCAAACTTACCTCACTAGGCATGTGCACACCTCACAGCTGATTTGCCAGTTTGAGGCCTTTTTCCGCCTCCCAAAGGCTTGAGGAAGGCTTCTACAGGCTTTGCAGGCCGGAAACTAGCCCTGTTTCATCACTTCCTGTTTTTCCAAAAATACCAGAAGTGATGAAATGGGGCTAGTTTTCAGCCTGCAAAGCCTGCAGAAGCCTTCCTCAAGCCTCTGGGAGGCTGAAAAAGGCCTCAAACCAGCCAAAAATCAGCTTTGAGGTGCAGTACAGGTAAGGAGGCAGCGGGGGTGAGTGGGGATTGCATGCGTAGGGGGAATGGGGGGGATTGCGCGTATTGCCTTCTGGGTGCTGGCACGTAAGTGCAAGCGTACACGCGCACACACAATTTTTGGCACAAGAGCCCCAAAAGGTTAGCCACCACTGTGCTAGAACATGGGGCTTCTTATCCAGACTTTAGAACTCACTAGGAGGTTGTAATTCAGCAAGTTGGTCCCATCCTACCTATAGGAACAGAACTGGATAAATTAATATCTATTCTTTCCATTTTTCTCTGTTCTAGGAAGATCACTGCCATCAAATCACCAAAAGGATGCAATAAAATATCCACCTGTTACATGCCCACCTCTTACATGCCCACCTGTTACATGTCCACCTGATTGGATTGGACATCAGGGACACTGCTATAAACTTTCAAGAGAGGAAAAGAACTGGGAGGATAGCCAGAACTTCTGTATTTTGCGCAATGTTTCCCTGGCCAAAATTACAGACGAGGAAATGGTGAGTAATGTAATTGGTTTTGGCTACTGTTAAGTATGAGGCATGGGCGTAGAAACGGAGACGAAACTGATTCTTGTGAACTTCAGCTCTTTATTTAAAGAATGATAACAGAGACAAAAAAAACCCGGATAGCGCCCGCCCTTTTATAGAGTGAACTGCTATCCGGATGACCAATGGATGTTGTTATAGGGTTTGAACCTCGTCCAATGAGACTCGGCCCGCCAACAGCCAGTCAGATTGCTCGGAATTAACCAATCATAACTTGCCATTATAAGGGCCAATAGGAAGTGCAGGATTACGATCCTGCTATGTAAATGAATCATTATTAATTACATTTCTTTAGTTCACAACACCCCTCCCCCCTGGGTTCCATTTGACGGCCGTGGTGACGTAATCTCGCAGGTATGCAGGTTGTTTTACCTGCCTAGTTGATTTCCGCTGTTCCACCGGTTTTTGTTTAAAGTTCAGTTCCGGTGGAACACAAGGCTCGTTTCTGCCCGGGGTTGCTTCCGCGATACTGTCAGAGTCCCTTAAGTCCATTCCTGGATCGGGCAGGCCTGTTTACGCTATGGTGTTCCTCTGTGGGGAGGATGGCCCCAATCCCGGACTTTCTTCAGGTGGCGCGAGCACTCGGTTTAGTGGCCGTCTGTCCTCGATTACGTCGTCGTCTATGCGGTCTTCGTTCCCCTCGGTATTCCCTCCCCCCTGAGTTTGGAAGTCCTGGGGGTCGCGGATATTTGGTTGTAAACGAGATCGAAGTTGGTCTATGTGGCGTTTCCATATCTTGCCGTCTGTCGTCTTAAGGCGGTAAGATCTAGGGCCAGTGAGGTAGACTACGGTGGCAGGGACCCACAACGGTTCGCCGGAAAGGTTTTTAGCATAGACCAAGTCGCCTACCTTGAATTGGCGGTACGTTCTGCTGGATCCGCAAGGTTTCTCTGGCGCATAAGATGGGTGTAATCGGTCGAGGCGGGAGCGAAGCTTCCGCCCCATTAAAAGTTCGGCTGGAGTCTTGTTGGTGACACTGTGGGGGGTAATGTGTTGTAGTAAGAGTATTTTGTTCAATCTAGCGTCGATGTCCCCCGGATCCATTTTTTGGAGTGTCCTTTTAAGGAATTGGACCATCCGTTCCGCTCTACCGTTTGCCGCAGGGTGAGCCGATAAAGTTAAGGCATGGCGGATGCCTTGGTCCGCCAAGTATTGTTCGAAGGTGAGAGCAGTAAATTGGGGTCCGTTGTCGGAAACTAGAACGTCCGGGAAACCGTGTGTTGCGAATAATCTATCTAGTTTTTTAATAACGGAGTCAGTAGTCGTGCTTTTCATCTTGTGGATTTCGAGCCAGTTAGAGTAAGCATCCACGGTTAGGAGAAAAGTGTGTCCCTTTGTAGGTCCCGCGAAATCAATGTGGATGCGGGACCACGGCCTCGAGGCATTTCCCATTCAGTGGGGGTTGCTCTCGGTGGGGCGTTGCTGACCTCTTGGCAGTTTCTACACGTGGTTACCCAGGCTTCAATTTGTTTATCGATGCCTGGCCACCACGCATAGCTTCGAGCGAGAGCCTTCATGCGGACGATGCCCGGATGTCCTTCGTGGAGGGTTTCCAACACGAGTCGCTGTAGTCTCTCTGGCACGACGACTCTATCTCCCCATAGGATGCAGCCCTTCTGGGAGAATAGTTCCGTTTGGCGGTTTTTGAACGGTGCAAAAGTGGCGGGAGTTTCTTCGACTGGCCAGCCGCGTTCGACCCAACTGAGAACTTTTGCGAGGATAGCGTCCCGTTTTGTGTCGGCGGCGATATCTCTTGCCGTTAGTGGCGGCGAGTTGAGGGTTTCAATTTGCAGCGTATTGAGGGTCGGAGCTGGGTCGCTGACGGTTTCCGGAAGTGGGGAACGGCTCAAAGCATCAGCGTGGGGAATGGCTTTCCCCAGGCGATGCTGCAGTACGTAGTTGTAGGCTGCTAGGAATTCTGACCAGCGGGTCATTCTAGGTGATAATATATGTGGCATTGGTTTATCACCTGCTAAAATGCCAAGTAAAGGCTTGTGGTCTGTGACTAGAGTAATATGTAGACATATTCGTGAAATCGTTTCACGGCCGATACAATAGCAAGAGCCTCTTTGTCAAGTTGGCTATAGTTTCGTTCAGCCTTTGATAACGTGCGGGAAAAGTAAGCAACAGGAGCCTCATTCCCATTTGGTAACACGTGGCTCAAAATGGCTCCGACCCCAAACGATGACGCGTCGGATGTAATGTTTAATGGCAAAGTCTCGTTGTATTGCATTAGCACAGCGTCGGAAGTTAATAAGTCTTTCACCTTTCTGAAAGAGTGTTCTTCTCTGTGACCCCAAACCCAAATAGCTTTCTTGTCGAGAAGTCGATGTAAGGGTTCGGCTACTGTTCCCTTGTGAGGCAAGAAGATGTTATAAAAATTGATGAGTCCCAAGAAGGCCTGGAGATCAGCCTTATTTTTAGGTCTTGGGGTGTTTTTAATTGCTTTGAGTTTGGTCTCGGTGGGGTGGATTCCTTGTTTATCGAGGAGATACCCAAGAAACTCCACCCGCTCAGTACACAGTTGACACTTATTTTTTTTCACCTTGAGGCTGGCGTCTTTGAATCTATGTAGAACTAGTTTGAGACGCCATTCGAGCTCTTCTTTATTAGGGGCCGCAATTAAAACGTCATCAAAATACGGCACAACCCCCTTTATGCCTTGCAAAAGTCTCTCCATTAGACTCTGAAATATCCCGGGAGCTACACTCACTCCGAACTGGAGTCTGTTGCATTTAAAGGCACCTCGGTGTGTAACGATAGTCTGTGCCTCTGCGGTTTCCATATCAATGGGTAGTTGTTGATACGCTTGCGCTAAGTCTAACTTTGCGAAGATCTTCCCGCCCCCCAGGGAGTGGAGAAGATGTTGAACCACCGGCACCGGATAAGTGCTCTGTTGGAGTGTGTGGTTCAGGGTGGTGCGGTAGTCTCCATAAATTCTGATCGACCCATCCGGTTTGATGGGGGTTACGATTGGGGTCTCCCATCGGGCATGGTCAATAGGCTCCAACACCCCTTGGGCTATTAACTTATCAAGTTGCTCGTCGATCTTGGGTTTAAGGGCGAACGGTACCCGATGAGGCTTAAGGCGGATAGGGGCTACTTCTGGATTGAGGTTAAATGATATAGGGGTCCCTTTGTACTTGCCTAAGTTGTCCGAAAAGACGTCCTGGAATTCCTGGACGATGCCTTCTTCCCAGTCGTTGTTCTCGGCATGGTGAATGCCGGCTAATTCAATCCCTAGTGGGGTGAACCATTGTAGGCCTAGCAAACTGGGCCGGTTGCCGTCGACAACAGTCAATGGGAGTGCTGTACTACGATTTTTGAAAGTTACTCGGACTTGAGTCAAGCCGGCGACTGGAATCGTGTTCCCCTGGTAATCCCTGAGGACGATCTTCTGGGTGCTGAGATCCTGACGACGGATGGCAGGGATGAGTTGTTTGAGGGTCTTCCAGGAAACCATCGAGAGGGACGACCCCGAATCGACTTCCATTTGGCAAGGTTGGTTTTCGATGGCGACTCTCACTCGGATTTTCTGTGCGTCTAGTAGCGAAGCATGGCCGATGGTTGTTGTTTGGTGTGCCTCTTCCCGTTTTGCTTGAAGAGCCGGTGCTCTGTTTCTGTAGGAGTGGTTGTTTTCTTGGTTACCCAAGCGATGCCGGTTTACAAGAACGTTTCTTGCGGGTTGTCGGAGGGTGTTCTCCCTTCGGCTTGGGTTGGACTCTCTCTTGCTTCTGCAGGCCCGTGCGATGTGGCCTCTCTTCCCACAGGCGTGGCAGAGTGCGTAGCGGAATTTGCAGTTGCTTCTCTTATGGTTGGCTCCACAACTTTGGCAGAGTGCGTAGCGGAATTTGCAATTGTGCGGAGTCCTTAGAATTCGTGGACTCTGATTGCCCCGAATCCTGATGACTTCTTCTTCATCACTCTTCGGTTTGCGATTCTTTGTTGCCGGAAACTTCTCTAAACCTGGTGAAGTGTCATGGGCGAGTTGACGAGGCGGTGCGTGGTTGCGGTGCCTTCGAGCAGCCGACTTCCTGGTTTCTTCTGCTGCAGTAGCATAGGTGACGGCCTTTGGAAAGTTGACATTGTCTTTCTCCATAGGCCTTTTGTGCCCGTGTCGTGCATCTAATCCCGGAACTGGGCAGCTATGGCTTTTCTGTTGTTCCCTCTGGTAATACTCGCGTCTTCGGGCCAGTGTTGATGCTGTGGATGCATAATGAGCCTGAAGGAGGGGTGCGAGGGTGTCCCAACCCATTTCTGTTACTTCAGCCGGTTTTGCGATTGCTTTAGCCACCCGGAATACGGCAGGCAGCGCAGTACGTCAAAAACACCGCTCTTTTCTTGCTGGTGGACACGTCCTCTAAATTGTTGGTTTCCAAGAATATCTGGAAACGTTCCATATACGACTCCCAGTCTTCTTTGTCTGGGTCAAAAGGAGCGGGTGGTATAGCGCCGCCTGACATCCTGTCGATGTAGGTGCGCTCTCAGCCACGTGCTTCGGTTGGTGCTCTGTAGGGTTTAGCCAGCTCTATTGTCTCCGCATCCCATCCTCGTCGCCAGTGTTAAGTATGAGGCATGGGCGTAGAAACGGAAACGAAACTGATTCTTGTGAACTTCAGCTCTTTATTTAAAGCATGATAACAGAGACAAAAAAAACCCGGATAGCGGCCGCCCTTTTATAGAGTGAACTGCTATCCGGATGACCAATGGATGTTGTTATAGGGTTTGAACCTCGTCCAATGGGACTCGGCCCGCCAACAGCCAGTCAGATTGCTCGGAATTAACCAATCATAACTTGCCATTATAAGGGCCAATAGGAAGTGCAGGATTACGATCCTGCTATGTAAATGAATCTTTATTAATTACATTTCTTTAGTTCACAACAGCTACCATAAATTATTTCCTAGAAATAATGTTGCTTCATTGATGGTGCATAGATCTTCTACTACATGGGTGTCAAACTCAAGGCCCGTGGGCTGAATCCGGCCAGCAGGGTGCTTAGATCTGGCCTGTGGGGCCGACTTGGAAACAGCAAAAGACCGGCCCGTGGTGCCTGTGCCAGCGAAAATGGAGCTTCTGAATCCGTTTTCCCTGGCAGAGCTCTCCGGCCACCACAGCTTCCCCTAACACGAGTGACGCCAAGCTGGCCACGCCCCCCCTAGCCCCCCCAAGGTGAAATACAGCCCTGATGTGGCCCACAAGGAAATCGAGTTTGACACCCCTGTCCTACAACATGGAAAAGTTAAATGACTTTCCCCTGATACCATTAGAACAAAAATAAGAATATCTCCCTAGGTGCCTTCCTGTCCAAATGCTTCAGGATCCTTTTAAACCTCCACCTTCCAAAGCAAGATTTCTGAAAATTAAAAAAAAAATCAAGAATATCACTCTAAACTTCATTGAAATAGGTCTATGCCATCTGCTTCTTTCTGGTAAGATTTTCCTAATGCTTCACAATGTGAACACCAGGGGTGGAAATAAAATCAGGACACCCAACAGTAAAAACAGGAGATGTTTAGCTGTAGGAAGATTTTACCTTTTACAAAATGTTTAAAAATTACTTCAAAAAAGTTT
>NW_020719332.1:0-14444 GCF_900518725.1 Notechis scutatus
AGCAAAGCTCCATGTGAGTCGCACATCAGAAGGAAGGCGAGGAAAGGGAGACCCCAATTGAGGCAACCTTTTGAGGCTAGGGGCCCATTTAAATCTGGGGGAGGGGATCTGCTGTGGGCACCCTCTCAAAATGGCAGCCAGAGGAGTCTTCCCCGTTCCCAAGACAAGTCACCAGGCTACAGAGAGGACAACGTTGGAGTGGGAGGTTCCACTCTTGCAAAGCAGACTCTCTCTTTTCATCCCATTCTCAGAAGATCTACAATTCTCCTGTGTTAGAGGTAAACTGGTTGTGTGAAAAGTCCTTTTCCGTTGAGATGAACCTGCCAGGGACCGTTTTTGGCTTTCCAGCATGTCAGCCACCTTAACTGAGAAGGGGAAGAAAGCGAGAGGGCGAAGGAGCCTGAGGTGTATCCAGAGAAACACCTGGAGCCACACAGTCTCAGGTCCCAGGTGACTGGGCAAGACCAAGCAAGTGAAAGCGATCCAAAGTTCAGGATGGGATTTAACACTCGTCTGGGAGGCCCTAAAATCTTGGAGACAGTGCGAGAGGTTCCCCACCTTTCTTCAGGCGAATTCATTCAGTTGAAGGGAGCTTTTGTTTCAATCCAGAGGAACCGATCGTTTCATGAAAGAGGCAGTCCTCGACTTACAACCATGAGAAGCTACAGCGGCAATGAACCAAGTGACTTATGACCCTTATGGCCGTTGCAGCATCCTCCTGCCACTAAGAGATGGCAGGGGGTGTTTGAGGTACCGGCCCCACAGGCTCACCCCATTGACTGTTGCACTACTCCGAAACCGGTGCCTCGAATACGGCAGCACATTGGGAAATTAGAGCAAAGCCGCCACGACCACATTCGAGGCGCCGACTCTGGAGTGGTGCAACAGTCAATGAGGTGAGCCTGCAGGGCCGGTACCTTGAACGCCCCCCTGCTGCCTCTTAGTGCCCCTCTGACGGCCCCCTTGGGGATGCTAAAAGGTGGCAGGGGGCATTCGAGGCACCGGCACCACAGGCTCACCCCATTGGGAAGAGAGTTGAAAAGAGATGCAAGCTGAGTGTGGTGTCTGCTGGGAGCAAACGTGAGTTTACCTTGTGTTGACTTGGCTTATCTGTGTTCCTGGCGTCTTCCCAACCGTGTTGAGTTATTGCCATGCCTTCATGTGTGGAATTCCTTCTCCTGCCCTGCCAAACTAATGACCTCCTCTTGCCTTGATTGGACTTCTAGTTACAGTGTTTGTTGACCACGTTTTGGTCTTGATTCTCTGCAGCCAAAGGCTGTTCCTGGGAGAGTTTTCCTCCAGCCCAGAAGGTAACCACAACATTGAGGGCAAAGTTGGAGCTAATAAAGGGACTCCTGCTGATTATCTGACTGGGTTGCCTTTGGGTCATCACAGTTAAAAGGTGCAGGTGTGAATGGAGCCACTGGGAAAGAGACCGGGTTCAGTGGGTCATGTGGATCTCACCAGAGTCAGTCAGGTGGGGTTGTAATTGGATCCCAGGGGGCCCTGAGTTCCAGTCCTGCCTGGGGTGCCAAGCCAGCTAGGAGGCTCTGGACCAGCCGCTCTCTCGGAGCCCTGGGAAAGAATAAAATTATTTTATTCCTGTATCATACATCAGGTTCCATTTCTACAGCGACATTGCAATGTGTGTGTCGGGTCTTTTTTATTTTACACCCCGATTATGACCGTTATTCTCCTCATGGTACAATGGTGCCTCTTTGGAAGAGACTAAGATGGGGCACCGTCATTATAACCGTTGTTCTCCTCATTCTACCACAGACCCAAAGGAACAAGGAGCTCTGTGATTGGATGAGACGCTCAAAAGAAAAGGTGCCTTTTACCCAGAGAGGCACTGAGAAAGAGCGCGGGGGTGATGAGGATTTCGGGGTCCCTGGATGGGGGGTGGCTGGTCTGGGCCAAGGAAGCGGGGCCGGTGAGGAGAAGGGGGAGAGCCGGGCTGTCTGTCGGGGAGGGCGGGAGGAGCGGGGCGCTTCGTGCTTGGGGAGGGAGCGGGAGAGCAGTGGGCAAAGCGCCCGAGAAAGGCGGCAGAGGAGCCACAGGAGAAGCAAGCTGAAGGAGCCCAAGAACAGTTTAGTGGCCCTCAGCAGTGGGGAATCCACGGGGTCCTGCCTAAGCAGGGGTTGGACTAGAAGACCCCGAAGGTCCCTTCCAGCTCTGTTATTCTGTCTACTCGCGTAGAGTCTCCCGCGGCGGCTTCGACAGCTTGGCTGGCAGCACGGCTGGAGCATGTCCGGTTCTAAGCAGGGATGCTGGGGGGGTCTCAGGTGGAGGGGCGAGCGGGGCCAGAGCTGCGGACAAGCCAGCCAGCCAGCAAGGGCGCCTTTTCCTGCCCTTCCTTCCCTTCCCCATCGGGCTGGCAGAATCGCAGCTCCTCCTCGCCCTCCACTCTGCCCGATGGTCCCCGAAGTCTCCCGCTAGGACATCCCCCACCTCATTCAGCCGGAGCGCTGCCTGGCCCTCCTCCTCCCCAGGGGGACTCCTCCGTCTGTGGGTGCTTCGTCGGGAGCCTCCCAGTCTCGGCCTCTTCCCAGCCACCCGAGAGAGACGCGGAGCCAGTTCCTCTCCCTCGGGAGCCTCTGGGTACCAGGGGAGCGTCTGAAAGGGAGCCAGGGAGCGAGACTCGTGTTGGCAAAGGGGGCCCGTGGGGGGGGTCTCGCTGCTCCTTTTTTTTCTCTCTCTCTCTCTGGGTTGTCTTTTCAGAAGCGAAGCCCGAAATGAGGACGGGTCTCTTCTCCCTCTGCGATGGAAGGGAAGCAAAGGCGGCTTTTCTGGGTGATCCACCTGTCCGAGGAGAGAAGGGAGGCGATCCTCGCGAACGAGGCGGTTGCACGAACTCTCTGGGTTGGCTGAATGGAGGGAAGGAGAAGGAAGAAGAAGAGGAAGAAAAAGAAGAAGAAGAAAAGGAGGAGGAGGAGGAGAAGAAGGAAGAAAAGAAGTGGAAGAAGAAAAGAAGTAGAAGGAGGAAGAAGAGGAAGAGAAAGAAGAAAAGAAGAAGAAGAAAAGGAGAAGGAAGAAGAAGTAGAAGGAAGAAGGAAGAAGAAGAAAAGAAGAAGTAGAAGGAAGAAGAAAAGAAGTAGAAGGAGGAAGAAGAGGAAGAGAAAGAAGAGAAGAAGAAGAAAAGGAGAAGGATGAAGAAGTAGAAGGAAGAAGAAGAAAAGCAGAAGTAGAAGGAAGAAGAAAAGAAGAAGTAAAAGAAGTAGAAAGGAAGAAGAAAAGAAGGAGGAGAAGGAGAAGAAGGAAGAAAAGAAGAAGAAAAGTGGAAGAAGAAAAGAAGTAGAAGGAGGAAGAAGAGGAAGAGAAAGAAGAAAAGGAGAAGGAAGAAGTAGAAGGAACAAGAAGAAAAGAAGAAGTAGAAGGAAGAAGAAAAGAAGAAGAAAAAGGAGAAGGAGAAAAGAAGGAGAAAGAGAAAAGAAGGAGGAGAAGAAAAGGAGAAGGAAGAAGAAGTAGAAGGAAGAAGAAGGAAGAAGAAGAAAAGAAGAAGAAAAGAAGTGGAAGGAAGAAGAAAAGAAGAAGAAAAGAAGGAGAAGGAGAAAAGAAGAAGAAAAGGAGAAAAGAACCAGTTGTTGAGAACTGTTGTGATATAACAACACAAATTCCATCCTGGCATTTGTTGAGTCTCTGTGGCACCTTCTATCCCAATTCTCAGCCACCCTGGCCCTGCTGCGACCTCAGCCGAGGGGTCTGGAGGGGTCCAAGGACTGGGTGGGAATTTGCAGGGCCAACAGCGGAGATGTTCTAAGTCCTCTCTGCCCTCCAGCCCTTCCCTGGATCTGCTGGCCAGTCTGACTTCCACAGAGAGGAGGGTGGCCAGTCTTTTGGCCTCCAGGAGGCATCCAGAGGAGAGTGGGGTGGGGGGCAGTGAGAGACCTGCCATGCTGCAGGCACTCCTGGCCGTAAAAGCAGGGCGAAGACCCCATTGGAGAAGGAGCAGGTGAGGGGTTTGAGAGGAAGTCTCCTTCCCTCTATGGAGGCTCAGACACAACCGCCCCCCGCCATTTCCTGGGCTGCTCCCTCAGCAGCCCCCAGGAAGGTCAAGAACGACCCCCCAGGATTTCAGAAGTTGGTATGTTCCAAAGACTCTCTGCCTGCCCAGAATCTCCCTGTCCAAGTGGATCAGCCCGAAGAAGCAGCAAAAGGTCTCAGCTAATAAAAAATATACCCCATTGCCATGACTGTGATGGTCTCCCATGGAAAGAATGAGACACAAGCGTGTGTACTCGAGATGGGAGCCCAGAATAAAATTCTAGTGCTTCCTTTTATTTAGATTTTTGTACATAGTCAGCATAATTACATTGTGGCTTAATAATTAGATATAGTAAAGGCTTGTTTGCAGTTGTCTAAGCTGCCTCTTTATTTGTATTTGTTCTTATTGTTCTCTTTTCCTTGCACTATCTTAGTAACCTTTAGACAGGCATGGATGTATAAGGCATTATATTAATCATTGCTCAAGCTCAGGTCAAAGTTTATTCCCACATCTCCCCTGTTTTAGTTTTTTGATGATCACGGATGCCTCGGTAGCTTTTCGCCATCTGCAACAACAGTTCTCCTTCCGTAGGCTTCACCCGACACATTCCTAAAAGTCAAGGGAGACATTGGATACAACAGCATACACAAAGAGAAAGTATAAAAAGTAATATCACTCCAACAATTAGGTGACGAATCCATGAACCATCTGGCAACCAGGACCAAAGTGTACACCACACGTCCAGTCCCTCGTCCTCCGATTGTAATGGATTCTCATTCAGGGTTTGTTCCATATGCTGTATAGTAGCTGTAATGTTTGGAGAATAATCAGAGATATACATGCAACAATGCGTATGAATCACAGCGCAAACTCCCCCTTGTGCTGCCAAAATAGTGTCCACCGCATATCTGGTTTGCAGGACAAAGTCAAGGATTTTTCCTTGCTCTTCTTCAAGCAGCTTTAGAGTTTTAATGGTGTCTTTAAACATAATAACTGTCCAATTGTTTAAACGATGTAAATCTCTATAGTTCATCATGACTCCTAAAGGAGGAATAACTCCCCTTGATATTTGTGTCCAGTAGTCATGAGTCAAAACAGAGTTTACTTCCATTGCGGAACGCGCATTGGGGATATGAGCAGTCCCCAAAGATTTTTGAATGAAATGAGATGGGATTACTTTCCCAAAGGTGCAGACTCCTTTCCATCGTGCTGGCATGCGATCATAGGCCATCCGTCCACACAGCAACCATAGATTTGCTCCCAGGAGATGACCAACCGTATTTGGTTCAGCATAGATTAATTGTGCAAAGGATTCCATTAACATAGCCAAATAAGTGGATGATGGTGTGTATTTCCCATTCGCACATTTGTACAACTGGTTTTCTCTCGTGGTGGGACAACATGTGGCAGGAATATATGGACACCTATTTTCATTGATCAAAGATGTGATATCATATCAAGAAATGTTATGTACAAAGTAAGTGAGATTTTTAGTTTTCATGTCATTCGAATAAACCCGACTTCCATTGCTAATAACAATTGTTTTGTTGCAAAACGGATATGTCCCCAAGTAAGTCATATTTTCTACTGTCTCATTGTGGGTCCAACAGATACCCGCCACCTCTTGGATCCGGCTTCCAAGGTGTAAGGTATTTATGTTACTTGTAGTCCAACTGTTAGACCACGTCCCTGAACAACCATAGCATTGTCCCTTATACCAGTCACCTTCATCCAGAGGTACTGCAACCATTGGAAGCCCTGATGTTTTGTGAGTTGGCATGTGCATACATATCCAACAATCAGTTTTATTATGAAGGTTTGCTAGCTTCCCCATGTCCTGGATCAACGTGTTTTTTTTCCATTCCCCCAAATCCATCCCCTTGCCCCTTTGGCTGATGATAAGGACGCACGCAGCGAGCAGGAACCCAAACAACTATCCCCTCATCTTCAACAGCAGCGTATCCTCTGCCCCAAGTTATCAGCAGGACAGGTCCTCTCCACGTTGGATCTGGTAGTCTCCTATACCGAACTTTTGGTCTTGGCATACCCGCAGAAGGGGAGGAAGCAAAATGCCTATTGGCTGCCATAGCAGCGGGAGATCCTGTCATGTTTAAAAAATGTAAAGTATATAAAGTAATATTAAGAATGTTTTGTATGTAAGGCAAGCCATATCCATCCACTTCCCCTGTTTTTGTTTTTATGTGAAGGAGTGCTTGTTTGAGCGTCTGATGAGCTCGTTCCACAATGGCCTGACCAGTGGAATTGTTGGCATTTTGATGAAAATAGCTATGTGAGTCCCACGGAGTAACGGGAAAGCGAGAGACAGGACATGGCTGAGGCAGCTGCGTCAGCCACGTCATTCCCTTCCTGCAGCTCCCCGGGAAGTGGCTGGTGGCTGCGAATGTGTGCGATATGCAGAAAATGTGTGCGAGAATGAAGACAGCTTTGATCCAAATCGAATGATCAATTAAGCAAATGAGAGAGGCAACTACAATTGTTTCAGTCACACTGGAGACCCAGGAGAAAAGGAACAGGAAACGTATCATAAATGACCCTCATCGCTACAGTATCATTCAGACTTTGGCCCAGGCCATGAATGCCGCTTATTCCTCCAGATCGAGGAGGGGAAGGAAGGAGGGAGAAAAGAGGTTGGGGGCTCCGAGGCTGCAGCCATGGCAGGTATGGGGGTCCCGATAGGGATCCATTAATCTGAGATCCTTTGGAGAAGGAACCCAAAGGAGAAGGGGGGGAACATCTCAACCTTCTTGTGCTGCAAAAGGTCAAGAGATTTGCACCATCTAATTGCTCCTGTCTGACGCTCCGGAATAACAGGGAGCAGATCTGAAGTTTCTGTCTAGCCTCTGTTGGAAGAAATCTCCTTCTGGGTTCAGTTCCAAGTGGGGAAGAAAGACGCTGGAAACATGGTGACTGCTTGGAAACATGCTTTAATGGTGGACAGGAGCATATGCCTTGGTTGAGGAAAGAAGGGCTGAGATGCTGAGAGTGCAATTGTTTGATGCCCTCTGTTGGGATTTGAATTTGAGCTTGTATTCTGATCGGTTGTCAGGCTCCCATGGGGCCATGTAGGGGCAACTCTATAGGCTGTCCTGAGTCCCAGGCTTGGTTGAGCCTGGCTGGATGGTGATGTAATGAAAGGGCTTTGGGCAATTTCTATATAGCTTTACCTAGAGTAGATCTTTGTTATGTAAAATATAGACTGGCCTAGGCCAGAGTAATGGTCCATTAGCAAAGGTGGGAGGGGGGCGGAGTTTCAGCCTCTCTGAGTTTCTACTTTTCTTTTTAGGGGAAATATATTCTGCCTTTTTAGTATATCCTAAAATATTTCATTTTCCTAGGAGAGGGGAGGGTTTTAACTACTCCCAACACCTCTTTCAGTCCTTGGAAGAGTGTTGAATCCTCCCTTGTCCAACTGAGAGATTTTCTAAGTTGGAGAAGCTGCTCCCATAATCTCCTCCTTGTCTTCTCTCAAGACTCAGTTTCAGGTTGCAGTCAAGTACGATTTTGAGATTGTTTTCATAAAAATATATTTATTTACACATAACTCAAGATGGCAAATGTCTCCAACACAGCTTCCTCCTTCATCCAGTCCACTTTTAGTACAGTCAGAGACCAGCATTACAATAAATAATAATAATAATGGAGAAAAATAAAAATAAACGACAGTCAATGGGCAGTTAGAGTCTGCCTAATGCTGAGTCATGTGTGAATATGTGGCAATATAAATGTCCTAAATAAATAAATACATAATTTTGCATTACAGCAGAACAGAATTTGACCCCATTCAGAGAAACTCCTTCCTACTGATCTGATAACTGCACTTGCACGTAAAAGAGTTCCGTATTTCCCAGATATTTTATTAGGAGAGGCATCACAAAGTGAATCCCTGAGTCCTGATAGGAGATGCCGCATAGCAGGCTGTGAACTCACTGGTGGGATTCAAATTATTTTACTACTGGTTCTGTGGGCATGGCTTGAATTTGTGGGCGTGGCTTGGTGGTCACATGACCAGATGGGCTTGGCTTGGTGGCCATGTGACTGATTGGGCTTGGCCAGGGGGCCATGTGATGGCAAACCAAATACAATTGGTCCTCACTTAATGGCCGGATACTTAGCAAGTGTTCTAATTTATGACTGATCTCCACAGAGCTACTTGTCCTGTTTTTGGAGTTTTGACAACCATAAACACAAACACACAAACACACATGCACACACACACACACACAGACACACACACACAGAGCTTTCTAACCCTGCTATTCTTTGATTCTGTAAGGCTCTCCTGCTGGAGCAGGGGGTTGGACTAGATGACCTCCGAAATTCGTTGCATGCCAGCCCTAGATTGTTGTGTTGCTTCTGAAGAGTCTTCTGAAGCCAGGGTTTGTGTCCTAACTTCCTCTCCTTTTTTTTCTTCCTCCCTCCCTCCCTCCTTCCATGTATTTATCTATCCATCCATATATCTCATTCACTTTCTCCATTCTCCCTCTCTTTCTTTCTCTCTTTCTCTCCCTCCCTCTTTCTTTCTTGATCTTTCTTTCTTTCTTCCCTTGCCCTCCCTGCTCTCTCTCTCTCTCTCTCTGTCTGTCTCACACACACACAGAGAGACACAGAGAGTAGGGAAGAGAGAGGGGAAGATAGGGACCCAGCCTCTTCACTATCCCCCACCGTCCCCCTTACCTTCTCAGGCCAGGTGAGGGAGGGGAGGGGGGCAGGGGCAGCTGCTTCAGGCAAGGTGAAGAGGCGTTGACCAAGCACGGGAGTGTAGAAACCTGGGAATGGCGGCTCTAGGCTCAGCTGGCCTGAGGGGCTCCTGCAGGCATATCGCGACAAGGGGGGCGAGAAGCCCCGGGACAACCACGCACCCACCTGCTGGCTGGCCAGGCCGGGCTGGGCTGGAAGAGGCGCATCCACTGGGAGAAGTAAGAAAACGTGCTCTGGGAGGGCGGGTAGGCAGGCAGATGTCCCAGGGCTGCTCCACGTGCGCACTGCATCAGTAGCACAGCCACGGCTGCACACACAGTGCGCATGTGCAACAGCCCTGGGACATCTGCCCGATCTTCACCACTGCCACCATGTGGTAGGGAAAGCTAGGAGAGCGACTAGGACAAGTGGGAGACCTGGTTTGGGGGTGTGGCCAACCAGGGGTGACTACCGGTTCACCTGAGCTGGTGAGAACCGGTTGAATACCACCTCTGCGTGAGCTGCAATTTTAGTGGCCCCTTGTCCTCAGGGGCCCAGTCTCAGCTCAGGCGCTCTTTCTTTGTATCGGCCCCCTGAAATGGCTCTGGGAACTCCGTTGCAGCTCTCGGAGGTTAATTCCCTTTGGACTCTTGGCAGGGTAATTCGATATAAATATCTCATTGCTCTACAGGCTGCTCAAATAAACATTCTTGGGAAGAGCAGTCCCATCTTGTTGGATTTCCAGATCTTTGAGACCTTGTTTGAGTTCACTAAGTGCACTAACTCATCCCCCATCCTTAAAAGCCCTTCCCTGCAGAAGCCACGGGGGCTGAGTACCAATGAGTAGTTGTGTGTTCATTTTCCCCACAACAACAACCCTGTGAGTTGAGTTGGGCTGAGAGACTGGCCCCAAATCCTCCAGCCTGCTTCATGACCAAGGCGGGACTTGAACTCACATCCTCTTGCTTTCTACTTCGGGGGCTTAACCAGTAGACCAAACTGGGTCCCTTACATACTTATCAAGCTTGGCACAATCCTTCATCCAGTGCATCATTAATGTTCTTGTATGAGATAGTATAATTTATCAAATGCTAAAACCCAGATAGTTTTCTATTGCTTTTTAGTCATACAGTTGTTTCTAGGAGGAAATCATAAATATTTTTCTGGAAAGTTGGTAATGTTTAAATAACATAAAAGTATATTTGCCTGAGAATTGTTATAAATCTTGTATAATAGCAATTTATCAACTATTATATTAATGACAACATTGAAAAATTGGTGACTTAATGACAAAATGTTGTATCTTCCCACTTTCATGACAAAAATTAAAAAAAGTAAAGATTATTTGAGTACCATTTTTAAATCAGTTTTTATCCACTTAATTATCATACCATCCATCCCTCACTTAACTGGGTTTCTGATCACATCACAAAATTGTTTATTACTCTTTCCTGAGATCGAGTTATATCAGCAGTATTTCCATAATGTATTTGGGAAATGAAATAATATGTGAGGATGACTTGCATAGAGCACATAAGTTATATCCCCCCATTTCCCACAACCCATTTAGAAAGGGCAGTGATAGGAGGGAATGACTTTTGGGGGGTGGAGGAGAGATTCTGCCTGGGGAAGAAGCAGATAAGAGGAGGACACCTACAGCTGCATTAAAAAAAAGGGTTGGTGGGAGATTTGTACTTTCTGGCTCCCCAAATCCTGTCAGTGCAGCATTACAGCGAAGTGGGCCTAGCTCAGGTTTCCGGTCTGGGCTTCCTGGGAGAGGATCACCCTGACAATTTTCTTCTTGACAAATCCGTGTTTCTGATTGTTCTGATTGTTATACACCCTAGCAGAATCCGCACGGCAGTCAGGCAGGCAGGCAAATATGTGAGATAAACGTTGTTGTAGCTTACACTCAGTAAAACAGATACAATGTGCTAGTTAAATAGTTTATTCCAGTAAGATTTATAGCATAGTCAAACAGTCCATATATCATACACTAGTTCAGTCCGTCCGGGGATTATTTAGTTGCAAAGTCCAGTGTCGAAAAAGAGGTCAGTAAACTTACAAATATCAGTCCAGTAATATATCTCTTCGCAGTAGAGATATGAAGAAATAAAACCTCCTTTTCTTCCTTCAGCAACAGCAGATAACTCGCAGTTAACAATCCATCATCATCAGCAAGCAATCCAGTAAGCCAGCAATACAGTAAGCTAGCAGGTTCTCTTGCTCCCTCTTATGGCGGTTTTACCACTGCACCCGAAATTACATGGTTTGCTGTTTAAAGTGACACACACTTAAATTCACTATCATAGTTTATATATAGTATTTTACCCAAACTACGTTAGGTAACCTATGTTATTCCTAACATACTCCCCTTTTGGGTAATATAATAATATATATATATCTATTTACATCTTTAAACCATAGTTGTCACAACTTTCTTTATGTTTGACTGGACCTTTGGCTTTTGTAAACAGATCAGCAATATTTTCTTCAGTCATGCAATATTCCAATCTTATCAAACCATTTTTTACAGATTGTCTTACATTCAGATATCTAAGATCTGTATGCTTAGATCTCGTTTTCACAGCAATATTTGTAGCCAACCTTATGGCTGCTTGATTGTCCTCATAAACTACAATGGCATCATTAACAGTTATTCCCATATCTAATAACAACTGTTTATACAGAATTAAATCAGTACATAATAAAGATAGACATGAAAATTCTGCTTCCATTGTGGACATACTTATGTGTTGCTGTCTAATTGACCTCCAACCAATCAGTGCTTTTCCTAACAGTATAGCCGTACCTGAAGTTGATATCCTAGTGTTCATGTCTGTTGCAAAACTTGCATCAGCATATGCACTTAAAATCAGATCATCTTTTGGCTCCAAATACAATGCATAGTGCATTGTCCTTTTAAGATATCTTAATATACGTTTAGTCGCTTGCCAGTGTTGTTCAGTGGGTTCAGCGTTGAATCGTGCCAATTGATTAATGCCATATGCAATATCTGGCCTTGACCAATTACTAATATACGATAAACTACCAATCAGTGATTGATAAATAGTCTTATCGAATTTTGGACTTTGAGCATCAGTGCGGCCAAATTCCTGACTCATTGGAGTTTTAGCCAGTTTACAAAGTTCCATCTTGTATGTTTTTAGTAATTGATAAATTTTATCTTTTTGAGATATCTTATAGCCACTTTTGGTTTTATTTATTGTCAATCCTAGATACTGTTTTATCTCTCCTAATTGCTTTAATTTGATCCTCTTACCTAATAATGATATTATTTCAGTAGCTTCATTATTAGTTTTTGTAATTAAGGCAATATCATCAGTGAACAACAATAATAATGACACTGTTCCATTTGTCTCTTTCTTAAATACACATGGATCAGCTAAACCTGCTTTAAACCCTATATTGTTTAACTCCTTAACAATATATTGGTTCCATTCGTAATCAGATTGTTTTAATCCATAGAGACTCTTTTTAAGCTTCCAACAGTCATTATTTGTTTTATCATCCTTAATTCCTACAGGTTTCTTTAGGTATATAGTGTGCTGCAATGGTGCATGCAGATAGGCAGTTTCTACATCTAAGTGATTTATAATATAGTTCTTCTTAGCTGCCCACACTAAAGCTGCTCTCAAGGTTATTGCTTTTAGACGGTGCAAATACTTCATCATAATCACATGCAGTTTGATTAAATCCTTGAGCTACCAACCTAGCCTTATGGGTAACAGTCCCATTTTTACCTATTTTTAATTTAAATATCCATTTACAGCCAATGGATTTTTCACCTGGAGGTAATTTAACATTTTCATAAACTTCCATTTGTTTCAATGAATTTAATTCTTTCTCCATTGCTCTATGCCAATTTTCTTGTTCTTTTGCTGGATACATTCTAAGTTCTTCAACATTAGTTGGAACTTTACTAACTTGGCAAACTACACTTGCTTGGTACCTATCAGGTGGTCTGGTTTCACGTGTTGAACATCTAGGTATTACAGGGCTTACAGGTGGACTTTCATGTACTACCTTTTCCTGGTTATCTATTTCTTCCTGTTCACCTATTTCTTCCTGTTCTGGTCCTATGTGTTCTTCCTGTACTTCCTCTTTAATTGTACTCTTCTTATTACTGATATGTTGTTTTGGTCTTTTGTAGGTTTCTATGATTACATCCTTACTAGAATCTTGCTCCAGTTTTTCCCATCCTACATGTTCTAGGAATTGTGCACTAGCACTACAGTAAACGCTAGATGTACCTTTTTCCCAGAATCTGTATGATTTATGATTAGATTGATAACCTACAAAGAATAACTTTTTAGCCCTATGCTGCCCCTTATGTCTCAGTTGTGTAGGAATATGCACCCATGCTGGTGCTCCAAATGTGTGCATGTAGCTTAGGTCAGGTTTTCTACCATGCCACCGTGTGAATGGTAATTCACCTGTTGTTGAGTTAACAACATTATTTAATATATGATTACTACACATTATTGCTTCTCCCCACAAAGTTTCAGGTAATCCTGAATCTGACAACATAGTACGAGCCATTGCCTGTATTGTTTGGCCTCGTCTTTCTATAAAGGAATTATGTTGTGGCCTATATGGTGCAGACTTTTTATGTTCAACACCTGCCATCTTCAGTCTATTTTGGAATTTATTATTTATAAATTCCGTACCATTATCAGTTACAAGAGTTACTAGTTTCTTTTTAGTTTTTCTTTCTGCAAACTTCAACCAATTAAAGAAATTCTGATATGTTTCCGTTTTACTCTTCATTAAATAACAGAAACCATATCTAGAATAATGATCCATTATGCTTAATATATAACGAGCACCTTCCACACTTGGTTTTTTAGGACCTATACTATCAGCAAATACGACCTCTAGAGGTTCCTTAGTCTTAAATCCATTTATTCTATTTGCTGGTATTACCTTGCCTTTTTCTTGACTACAAGCATTGCAGTGCAAATACTTACTGCAAGGCTTCAGTTTTATACCTTCAGACAGTTCAACCGTTTGCTTGAGCATTTTAAATTTTATATGCCCTAAATGTCTGTGTAACAAATGTATGCATTCATCACGTTATTATACACTGTGTTAGCCACCTCTAATTGATTATCATTTAACATATACAATTCACCTTTTAAAGTTGCAGTCACTTTTTTACCTTCCTTTTCTATTATGCAGTTTTCTCCCCTAAAGGTAACTACATAACCTACCGTGTTTCTCACATAATAAGGCCGGGCCTTATTTTTTTTTGAGCCCCGAAAAAACGGCTAGGCCGTCTTTTCGGGGGGTGACTTAATTCCCCCCCTTGCATCCTCGCCACCAGCCGCTCCTAACGGGCGATCATGGCCAAGCACAGAGAGCTCCCTACTCCCACCTTTGCTGCAGACACCTTTGGCACCCGCCGCTGTTGCTTTCCCTTCTGCCCATTACGCCGCCACGTTTGGAGCTGCCGCTTCCGTGATTGGAGCGCGGTCGCCATTTGGAGCTCCAAACGCGGAAGTGGCAGCTCCAAACATGACGGCGGGCAATCTTTTTATTTTGGTCCGCGCGAAGTTCAGACCGCGATGCCTTGCTAAAGAGCTTTCGCCTTTCCCTCCTTGCAGCGCGCATGCGTCCCAAGCAACACTCCGAGTCGTCCTACTGCCTTCACTCTGCGTCAATTACACGACTCCGCCCTCCCCTCCGTCTCACCCTCCTGCGCTTTGGGCATCTCCGTGTGATCGCGACCCTGTCCTTT
>NW_020719336.1:0-14431 GCF_900518725.1 Notechis scutatus
GAAGGTTGTGTGTATGATTTCAGTTGTACAATCATTTAGGGTCCAGTTAATATGAGGTAGATTGAAATCACCAAGAAGGATAAAAGGGTATGGGCAGGATGCAGCCCATGTTAGTAATGTATTTAGCTTGTTTACATGTTTGATGTCATAATCAGGTGCTCTGTAACATAGTAAGAATCGAATTGTGATATTTGATATTTGATATATTACCATACCTGAGTTGAATAACAATGCACCTACCTTTCGTTACCAATGGAAGGTTTTGCCACAAGGAATGCTAAATATTCCAATGATGTGCCAGTCATATGTTTGAAAGGCTCTGACTCCGTTCAGAACCTCCCATCCTGGGTGGAAGGTTTACCATTACATGGATGATATTTTAATTGCAGCTCCCGGCCCACCGGGAACGGTTAAGGCAGCGTTACCTTGCCTTAAAGAGGTATTATTGCGATTTGGACTTCATATTGCCCCAGAAAAAATTCAAAGTCAAATGCCATATGCCTACCTAGGGCATAAAATCCTTGCAACCTATGCTCATCCGGTCATTCCGGAAATCAAAATTGAGGAAAAGATTTCTCTAGTAAAATTACAACAAATACTAGGAACAATTAATTGGGTTAGACCCTACCTGGGTTTAACTACAGTGGTACTCCAGCCCCTGTTCTTGGCCCTAAAGGGCTCCGCAAGGCCGGATTCTGCTATAACCTTATCAGCAGAACAAAGGGAGGTACTGGCACATGTAAATGCGGCTTTAACGCAGCGTTGGGTTAATCGATGCATTCCCGATACCCCATTTGCTTTGGCAATTTTACAAACTCCAGCCTTGCCTATGGCAGCTTTATTTCAATTACATGAGGCGCAGGTTTATATCATTGAATGGTTGCATTTGAAGAATACTCCCAGAAAAACAGTTTCTACTATGGCTATGCTTTATAGTGAGTTAATCATCAAAGGCCAGAATCGCAGTATGCATTTATATGGTATAGATCTAGTTCAGTTATTTTTATCTATCTCCCTCACTTTGTGGGAAACTTGGTATAGTCAATCCATTGAATTGCAGATTGCTCTTGAAAATTGGCCAGGGAAGATTTCTTGCCATACCCCCAGTGACCCCCATTTCCAGTTACTTCGAAACGTATCTGTAAATTTTAATTCAGTTAAGCAGCCAGTTGAAGGCGTGACCGTTTATGCGGACGGTGGTAAGACCTACGGCGCTTGTGCATGGAGACAGGAAGGGGTATGGAAAACAAAGATTACCCCTCCTCAACAATCAGCACAAAGGGCTGAATTAGCTGCTGCTATTTTGGCTTTACAGGAATTTGCGCAAGAACCGATAAATCTAATTGTGGATTCTCTTTACGTTTATCAATTGATACTTAACATTGAATTTGCTTATCTCTCCCCATCTGTTGATGCTAATCTTATGAGTTTGTTTTTAGCCCTGCAAAGCTGTCTTCATTCTCGCATACATTCTTTGCATATCGCACATATTCGCAGCCACCAGCCACTTCCCGGGGAGCTGCAGGAAGGGAATGACGTGGCCGACACAGCCGCCTCGCCATGTCCTGTCTCTTGCTTTCCCCTGTTACTCCGTGGGACTCACATAGCTATTTTCATCAAAATGCCAAAGCTCTTTGTAAACAATTCGGTCTCACTGCTGCAGAAGCAGCAGCTATTATCCAGCAATGTCCTAGTTGCAGTGCCCAATCCAGTGCTCTTCCTCAAGGAGTAAATCCTTGGGGGACAGCTGCTTGTCAGCTATGGCAGATGGATGTCACACAACACCATCCTTTCAAACCATGGCACCATCTGCATGTCACCGTTGATACCTATTCAGGATTTATTATGGCAACACCTCAACGAGGAGAGGCTACAAAACGTGTAATCAACCATTGTCTCCATACCTTCACACATGTGGGGCCACCAATGGAGATAAAAACCGATAATGGCCCTGCTTACATCAGCACCGCCTTTGCGGAATTTTGTCATTGATGGTCAATTATACATAAATTTGGCATTCCTTAAAACTCCACTGGTCAGGCCATTGTGGAACGAGATAATCAGACACTCAAACAAGCACTCCTTCATATAAAAACAAAAATGGGGGAAGTGGATGGATATGGGTTGACTTACATACAAAACATTCTTAATATTACCTTATATACTTTAAATTTTTTAAACATGAGAGGATCTCCCGCTGTTACGGCAGCCAGTAGGCATTTTGCTTCCTCCCCTTCTGCAGGAGCGCCAAGACCGAAAGTTCGGTATAGGAGACTGCCAGATCCAACGTGGAGAGGACCTGTCCCGCTGATAACTTGGGGCCGAGGATACGCTGCCGTTGAAGATGAGGGGACAGTTGTTTGGGTTCCTGCTCGCTGTGTGCGTCCTTATCATCAGCCAAAGGGATAAGGGGGTGGATTTGGGGGAATGGAAAAGAAATACGTTGATCCAGGACATGGGGAAGCTAACAAACCTTCATAACAAAACTGATTGTTGGATATGTATGCACATGCCAACTCACAAAACATCAGGGCTTCCAATGGTTGCAGTACCTCTGGCAGAAGGTGACTGGTACAAGGGACAATGCTATGGTTGTTCAGGGACGTGGTCTAGCAGTTGGACTCCAAGTAACCTAACTACCTTACACCTTGGAAGCCGGATCCAAGAGGTGGCGGGTATCTGTTGGACCCACAATGAGACGATAGAGAATATGACTTACTTAGGAGCATATCCGTTTTGCAACAAAACAATTGTTATTGGCAATGGAAGTCGGGTTTATTCGGGTGACATGAAAACCAAAAATCTCACTTACTTTGTACATAATATTTCCAAATTTGATATCACATCTTTGATCAATGAAAATGGGTGTCCATATATTCCTGCCACATGTTGTCCCACCATGAAAGAAAACCAGTTGTCTAAATGTGCGAATGGGAAATACGCACCATCGTATTTTATTTGGCTATGTTAATGGAGTCCTTTGCAAAACTAATCTATGTTGAGCCAGGTAAGGTTGGTCATCTCCTGGGAGCAAATTTATGGTTGCTGTGTGGCCGGATGGCCTATGATCGCATGCCAGCATGATGGAAAGGGGTCTGCACTTTTGGGAAAGTAATCCCATCTCATGTTATTTCAAAATCTTTGGGGACTGCTCATATCTGCAATGCGCATTCTGCAACGGAAGTAAACTCTGTTCTGACCCATGACTACTTGACACAAATATCAAGGGGAGTTATTCCCCCTTTAGGAGTCATGATGAACTATAGAGATTTGTATCGTTTAAACAATTGGACAATTACTATGTTTAAAGACACCATTAAAACGCTAAAGCTGCTTGAAGAAGAGCAAGGAAAAATTCTTGACTTTGTCCTGCAAACCAGATATGCGGTGGATACTATTCTGGCTGCGCAAGGGGGAGTTTGCGCTGTGGTTCATACGCATTGTTGCATGTATATCTCTGATTATTCTCCAAACATTACAGCTACTATACAGCATATGGAACAATCGGAGGGCGAGGGACTGGACGTGTGGTCTGCATTTTGGTCCTGGTTGCCAAATGGTTCATGGATTCGTCACCTAATTGTTGGAGTGATATTGCTTACTATAATTTCTCTCTGTGCATGCTGTTGTATCCAATGTCTCCCTGGACTTTTAGGAATGTGTCGGGTGAAGCCTCCGGAAGGAGAACGGCTGTTACAGATGGCGAAAGGCTACTGAGGCATCCGCGATTATCAAAAAACTAAAACAGGGGAGATGTGGGAATAAAACTTTGACTTAGGTTTGGGTAATGATTAATCTAATGCCTTGTACATACATGCTTGTTTAAAGGTCACTAAGATAGTGCAAGGAAATTGAACACTGGGAAGAACAAACACAAGTAACAAGGAAGCAGCTCAGACAATTGTAAACAAGTCTATACTATATCTAACTATTGTAAACCTATCATGTGATTATGTTTGCTATGTTTACCATGTACTAAAATCTCAATAAAAGGGAGTACTGGATTTTGCTCTGGGCTCTCATCCCGAGAACACTTGCCTGTGTCTCATTTTTCCATGAGAGACCACCACAATCAGATATATTCTGAACTGATTAAAAACAGGAAGCTTATTTAAGGGCACAAACTTATGGTTTCAGAGAATGGGATTTTGCTAACTATAGGCTATAAATTGTGTTATTCTAGAATGAGATATCCATGAATACAATTTTACAGTGGCAAATCACCTTTCCATTATTGTACTGCCTTGCTGATAGAGTTATTTGAGCATGAGACCAAGAGCTGAGATAAATCAAAGAGAGTTTTGAAATATGAAAACTAAAGTCCCTCAGAACCATCTCTGAAACAAAGTCCCTAGAACTGAAAAAGAAATTCTCCATCCTATTGATGTAATCCCAGCAGAGTTTAAGAAGTGAGCTCATATTGGCCAATATCATCTTAAGTAAGTCACGGTGCCCTATTCCCCATGAAGGTTGGGTTATAGATCTTTTTTGGATTTGCAAGCAATAATCATGCAGAAGGAGTACTAAAGGCTTTATTCCAAGGAAGTGTAAGAAAACAGCATAATAATATCACATGAGACAGAATCAAGAAATAACCAAGAATACTGAAGAATATAACATCACAAGTCAGACAAAGAGTATTCAAGAATACATTAAGACAAAGAAAGAAAACCTTATGCCCATTTTGCCAATCAGACCCATTGAAAGTGGCAAATATTCATCACATTCACAGCTAGGTCTGGATCAAAGTTCCACCCAATAGATATTTTGACTAGCTTATATAAACTCTGAAATACCAATACTAACAACTCTTTTCTTAGCTCACTAGAGTTTTTCAAGAACAAATTCATTTTATCCTGGAAAGGAAACCATCAAAGTTAAAGTGTATTTGTTTATCTCAAGTAGTGATGAAAAGATTTCAGAGTTAAGAAGTATGTGTTTGTCAAGTTTTTTGAACTGATAAGAAAAGATCATCTTCAAGGACAGGGCAAAATAAGTATAACTCTTTATTGACCAAAATAAATTATTGTTTCATTTATATTACATATTCAAGCATTACATAAGAATACATAGTTCTATGTACCATTCACCTGAAAGAACTATGCACCACTATTTTATTCCATATCATTCTTCCTTACCAATCTTGTGTTAAAACCACCAGCACAACCCATGTTAATTCTGTTTCTCTCAAAACATGCAACCAACGGAAAACTTAGGATAAAACTGCAAGTTATGTTAAAGCCATGTAGGCTTCTTCAATAGTTTTTATTTACACATGGCTAATTGTGTGGGATACCAACCATGACAGGGAGTATATATATGGAAGAAAAAAAATTGATAAATGCACACCCACTCTGTATAGTAAACAGTGAGTACCTGTTTACTCAAGAATAACCCCCATTTAACTCACTAAGTTGGATTCTTTGTCGTACTCATTTGTCATCAAGTCAAATTCAGGTACAATTATTTAATGACTTGCCCATATAAATACATTGACAAACACTAAGAGCCATCTTTTTCTTTAACATCATATTTATGGTACAGAGCGATGGTGGCGCAGTGGTAATAATGCAGTACTGCAGGCTACGTCTGCTGACTGTTGGCTGCCTGCAATTTGGCAGTTCAAATCTTACCAGGCTCAAGGTTGCCTCAGCCTTCCATCCTTCCAAGGTCAGTAAAATGAGGATCCAGATTGTTGGGGGCAATATGCTAACTCTATAATTATAATTAAATTATAAATCATGAAAGTATATTGTGTTTTACTTAATTCCTGATTTTGGATTGAACTATGGCTATGTTTTGTGGTAAATAGACTGATCTGATAAGATTGGGACCCTGAATGGAGAATCATTATGATTTTAACTCCTTTGGCCTACTCCGAGGGAGTCAGGAGCCTAAAACAATAATAAAGTGATACTACCCAACCAGTTTCTTTTCTGTTTCATTTTTATCTTTGGGAATAATGTGGCACAGAGACTTAAAACTTATTAATGTCTCAAGTGATGTGACTGTGCTGTCCGAAGAAACCTGGACATTGAAGGTCCTATATGTGCAAACAAACCACATTACATTTCGAAATACATGAGATCTATCTAAATAGCAATGAATGTATTCATCTTTTATTCGGATTAAAGAAATGCCTGATACCTTGACCCCAATCTTCTCTTCACATTTACAATGCCCTCTCTATTATGAATTTGAGCTACAACAATTTTCTGATGAAATTTTAGACTCAAAATAAACAACATGAAAAAATATTCTTATAGTCTTGTATGAAACTGCATTTTTATTGCTTTTAGATTAATTTTAGTCTATCTGTGGGAATGGATTTCATTTTAAGTGTAATGCACAAGGAACTTTTTCAGTTTTATTTTTATTGAAAAACTATGTTCTATCCATTATCCACTTTAAAAGAAGCATTTCAATTTTTCCATGCCTCTCATCCTATATATTTGGTGAGGGGAAAAAAACTGGGTCAAAATGTTGTTTTGTCAAAATATTTGTTGGGTCAAAATGGAATAGTTAAAAAAAAAGATTATTATGTCTTAAAAGGAAAATTCCTGTGCAGCTGAAATTAATATATTAAAAATTCTAACAACCAGCAGCATTTCCCTTGTGTTCTGGATATATTAAAAGATATCTGTTAAGATAGATTCCTTGGACTTGTAAGTATTTTTAAAGGTTGAGCAGGACATGAAAAGAAAAGTATGGACAGAAATTCAGGTATGTGAAGAAGATTGGAATTGAACTATTAAGCTTGCTATAATATGAGAAATCAAGGTAAGTTAATGAGATGATTTCATATTAATACAAAGCCAAGCAATAGATATAAAGAGTTCATCCTCATTTATCCCTGAGTTGCTTCTTAACAATAAATCAGAAGATTCTTATTCAGAGGAAAAGCTCAGGTAAAATTGCAATATCACTCATTGTCATTTAGTCTTTCTTTCCACCTCCCCTCCTTCTCTTCTTCCTCTTCCTCTTTCAGAAGCCACAATAACTGCGTCAAAATAAATTTCCTTACTATATATAGTGTATAGTATAGTATAGTATAGTATAGTATAGTATAGTATAGTATAGTATAGTATAGTATAGTATAGTATAGTATAGTATAGTATAGTATAGTAATGTGTGTATACTGATGCATAGTAAATACACACACACACACACACACACAATATTACTATACATTCATTACTATCTCCTTACCATTATATGCTTTACCATTTTTGTCAGCTGCAAAACCTGACATTTTCTCTGTCTGACCTTCTGATTTTGAATACCACAGTAATTATTAATTATTTCAAGCAACATTTGTTTTCTGATAATATTAATATGTCATACCTGAAGTGTAAAATATGATGTTCAGTTAAGCAAGTAAATTACTCCTCCCCAAATACATTTTCTAGGGAAAATAAAATCAAAAAATACTTAGACACAAAAGAATTCTGATTCAAACACAAGGGTATTATAAAAATCCTGGAAACAAGAATATCAGATAATACCCAGAGAAGAGTAACATCTTAACAGACACATTCTTTGGACCCTTGTGTTTGGCTCAAGGAAGCCATTGTATTCATGCCCCATTATCTCATCATTTCAATCTCATTAACATGTACAAGCTATTATCCAATAAGTAAATGCTCTACTGATTAAATGTATATTGTAATTGCATATGTCTAGATAGAAGAGCCTCGTCCCTATCTTTTAGGCTTGTTCTTTTGCCTCTAGTATCAATTTGTGTTTTAATGGAATCGTGTGCTTAATGTCTAAAAATTCTTCCACATTCTTCATGCAGCAGTATTGATTCAAATATTCAGAATTATGGTTTGCAAGACTGTGGTACCTTTCTTCAAGTCAAAAGAAGATTCTAAGTGTTGCCACCTGATTACAGGAAAGCTAAGAAGCTGATAATAGAAAGGAAACTATTGTTTTAGAGAATGAAATCTTACATATATCTACTCAGAAGAAAATTGCATTGATTTCAGTGACATTTACTCCCTGAAAAGTGAGTAGGATCATAATCTTAGCTGTATATCAATAGGGTCAATACCAATGGTGGTATGCTACCGGTTTGGATGGGTTCGCTTGAACAGGTAGTAAAAAAAAAAAAAGCCGCTGAAGATCAGCTGAGAGAAGGGAAAAAAGCATCTGCAGGATTGGCCTTCTCACCCCGCCCTTGCACTTTTTTCTTCTTTATCCTCTGAGCTGATTGGCACTGCAGGCCTCAGCTGGTGTGGGGAAAGCTGCACGTGCATTAGGTGCGCATGCAAGGGCATGTGATCACCAAACCAGTAGTAGAACAGGTAGGATCCTACTGCTGGTCAATACCAAACCATAGTGACTGAAATTTCCTATATCTTGCTGCTTTGGGAACAATTCCCAACATGGCCTCAGTTCAACAGAAGTTCATTTTCAATCTATTTACTTACTAAGGGATCATTTTAATTAATTCTCATTGTTGACTGACTTTCATGTAATATTGATAATCCTTACTTGATAATCTAGATGCCTGTTTGACATGTGGCTGACCTGAACCTCTGAATGAGGCCTGGATCTGAAGAATGCACTCTTTTTAATTTTCATATTAAGCAGATATTTTCTACTGGCTAATGGAAATTTGCATCAAAAGAAAACACAATCATAGGCTTTCATCCTATCTCAACTACTAATTTTAATTGCAAATTTAGAAAAAAATAATCAAGATTTAATAGGGCTGAATATAGTGATGCTGACTTAAACACTAACTTTTTTGAATAAATATGTATAGGACTATGTTATGAGTAAGCATCTAATGTACTAAATGTATAGAATCAAATAGTTGTTTACTGCTAAGAATTCGATTAAAAGTATTTTTATTACAGATTATAAGGTACATAGTGTTAAAACTGATTACTTCAATTTTTTAAAAAATCCAAGTTCAAAACCCTTTAGTTAAAAATAATTAAAAAATATTCTGGGGGTTGATCAAAGCCAGACTTTTGATTAGCTAAAATGAAGGCCTTGTTTTAAAAAAGAAATTAAGAAAGATAGCAATGCATGTCTATGGATGATATCCAATATATATATATATTTATATTATAATATAATATATTAAGACTTTTAATTATAATAGTAAACTCTTATCACAAATTTAAACTTAAAGAAAACAAAATAGAAACAAGTACAAAGGGAAAAAAGATAAGAGAAAAATTAGAATAATGAAAGAGAAAACAATAAAGTGACTTCCAAACTTTATCACAATTATAAACAAATTTAGTGACTCTACTCTCTAAGGTTGCAAACATTTAACCCTTCATCCCATGTCCAATCTCTTATCTATTAACAAAATTTTAAAATGTCATCTTTTTAATCCTGGAGTTGGGATTAAATCCATAAAGGGTTGCCAGAAGTAACAACATATTTTGTTTTAACCATGATCAAACAAACCAAATTTATATTACCTTCTACTTCTAACAATTTTAATGATGGATAATCCCATCATTTCTAGATGTTAAACCTGTGGAAAACTGCTGTTCTGCAATCTCTCTTTGAAGAATTGCAGTCCAGAAGCACATTGGAAAATCTCTATTCTTTATCCGTTTTCTTAGTCTTTGCCATGGTTGCTAGTTCCACTTTCACAAAAATTTCAATTCACCATAACTCCTGTGGTGTTGGAAGATGTTCACTATTGAAAGAGTTGCAACAGGAACTATTTGGCAGGAAATAGTAGTAAAGGTTGGTAACTCATATCCTAAATTATTAGCAATTTTCCCTCAAGAAACATGACTGTGTTTGCTTCATTGCGTCTGTTTTGGTCCTGCCTTATGAAACAAATCAAACTCAATAGCCAAGTGATTCTGATAAGTTTAATACAGCTCTATACTCTTGTTTTGTGTTTGGTTCCTTAACTTATCTTAAAGATAGGGTTATTGTGAGAATTGTTATAAAATCTGTTGGTTACATTTGCTTGGATGCATTTACAGTTAGATTCTGGTTGTGGGAGAGACTGAGACTCTTGTCAGTTTATCTGGGCCAAATTTAAGCTGATTACTCCCACAAAAGTGAACAGGATCTTTGGAGTATTGAATTCTGCCACCTGTATGATATATCCATGCCCCTCCTTGATGATCAAAGTTGAATTGGATATCTTTTTGTGAGAACAGAGAGCTTAATCTGCCTTAAAAGAGACACTGGTTCTCTCTTTAAAAGGCAATTAGTAGAACCAGCGGTGAAAAGTGAACAATTTTAATCCAGTTCCCAATCTTCCTTTCTAAGAAAGTTGTTGAGAAGATGGTAGTCTAACAGCTCCAACATATACTGAAGAAATTGGAATATTTAGCTCCATTGCTGTCAAGTTCCAGGATGGGCCACAATGAGACAGCATTGATTTTTGATGAGCCACAGTGGCGCAGTGGTTAGAGTGTAGTACTGCAGGCTACTTCTGTTGACTGCTGGCTGACTGCAATTTGGCAATTCAAATCTCACCAGGCTCAAGATTGACTCAGCCTTCCATCCTTCCGAGGTTGGTAAAATAAGGACCCAGATTGTTGGGGGTAATATGCTAACCTGTAAATCACTTAGAGAGGACTGTAAAGCACTATGAAGTGATAAATAAGTCTAAGTGCTATTGCTATTCTTTCTTTAATAAGCATTCAGCATTGATATGCAAATTCTGATATTTATTTTTCTTCAATCCTCCATCACCCAGAATAACATTATCATCATTATTGTTGTATGTTTAAATCATGCTGGAGAACTGAATCCTCTCCCTCCCTCCCTCCCTCCCTCCCTCCCCCCCCTCCCTCCCTCCCTCCCTCCCTCCCTCCCTCCCTCCCTCCCTCTCTCTCTCTCTCTCTCTCTCTCTGTGTGTGTGTGTGTGTGTGTGTGTGTCTGTGTGTGTAACTTCATCCTGCAATTCATTCTAGCACTGGAAGTGCTTCTACTGTGACCTATTGTCCTGTTGCCATACATGCACTGCAATTTATTCCAGGGTAGAGAGTCACTCTGTTCAATCGATTCTGATATGTCAATTTTCTCCCCACAGTTTATCCAAGCTTTCATGCAATTCAGCTCTAACTCACTCAAGTGCATTTGAGGCTATACTATAATTCATTCTAGAATTATTCTAGTATAGCCTCAAATGCACTTCAGTGAGTTTATTCTAGTATATAGAGAAAATTCTGTATGTTGAACATTAATACAGCTCTAATAAATATCAGTATTTATTTGTCTAACCTTAGTGAAGCTCTCGCTCCTGGACCACTATCTCCCTATAAAGCCATCACCTGCACCAGAAACCACTTTTAAAGCTGCTGTTACACCAGTAACTGTGAGTAAACCTGAGTCCAAAAAACAAGCCCAAAAATGCTAGATTCTGAAGCTGTGGAGCCCAAATATTCCTGCTAACAGATCCGGAGCCCTCCTCTCCTTCCCCAGAGAAGTGAAGCCCTTTCCTTCACTCGGAGCCTGCCTGCGGAGTGCTAACAGCCTACCTTCATTTAAATCCCTCACACAGCTGATAGAAGTTATCTTCCACGCCAGACAATGCATTTCCTTTAATATCCCCCACGCAGTTTTCACCGCCACATCGGTCAGCTCGCAGAAAAAATACAAGGAGGGAGGAAAAAGCCCTGAGGCTCTTAGTAGCCAAAAGTCACCCTGGACAGCAGAGGAATGCTTTTGTGACTGACTCGAAGAAAACTTCTCCATCCGAACTAAAAAGAGACTTAGCATGGCTAAATCAAAGCTGTGACAGAAGTAAAAAAAGAAAGGAAAGATCTTGTAACAGCGTGCTTAATCTTGGTAAAAAATCACTCCAATTTCTGCAGTGGAATTTTCCTTGGAAAGTGGGACTCTAAGGAGGAAAATAGCTGCGATTAACGATCTGGAGTTACTGTCAGATTTAGTTAAAAGTAAAGGACAGATTGGATTGGTTAACCCAAACTTCTGGACTGTATTTTTACTACTACTCAACTTGAAGAGCTTTAAGAAACTATTGCAAAACAATCTTATTCAGAGACATATTGATTGTAGTCAAAGTGTTTAATTCAGCAAGTTTTACTCTATTTCAAAAACCCTTTGAACATCGTGTTACAGCCTTTTGTTTACAGAGTAATAGCAATCTGCTATTACAAAGAGCAATAAATTCCTCTCATTCAGTCAACTACAGCTGCTAGTAAAACAATTAACCCTTTCCTTGCAGACTCTTAATACTACCTCATTACTTTAATCAAACACTGATTAATTCATTACCTCAAAACTTACAACTTTTCTACCTCATCACCTATATCAACGATTAGATAATCAATTTCTATAAAATATTTTATTAATGGTTTAATTGATTTATTGTTTTAATTGATTAGTGTGATTAGAGTGTTTAGTGCAAATAGTGTGATTACTGACTAGTTTAAAAGATCAAGATTCATGTAATTTAATTGAATAGTAAAATCAATGATTTAGTGAATTTAAATGAACAGTGTGATTAATGATTAGTGTAATTAATTGATTAGTGATTAGAGTAATTAATTGATTAGGCTGATTGTTGCTCAGGAATATTATCTGACTAGAGAGATTACTGCAATTGATTGATTGGTGTGATATTGGCTATATAGATTACCCAAAATTGTTCCTTTAATTAATTCAATCAACGTACTATCTTAACAAACCTACCATGCCAAAAAGAAAATCCAATGCCAAACCACAACCTAAAGAGAAGATAATCCCCACCAATGAACCACAAGACTCCTGCACATGCCTTAAATGCTACAAAAATCTAAAGGATAATGAAAACTCCATCAAATGTTCTCTGTGTAACAAATACGCTCATCATGACTGCTTGGGATTAACCAAACAATTTATTCAATACCTGGAATCATCCAATGAGTTTTCATATCTCTGCAAATCATGCAAACCCAAACTGGATCTGTTGGAAAGAGTTGATACTATTGAAACCATTGAAACATCCCTTAACACCATAGTAGCATCCCTGGACGCCGTAAAAGAAAGAATATCCAACCTTGAAAAAAAAAGACACAATGCAAAAACCTGAACATCCAATAGCTACAAACCACATCTCTACCCAACAACCACAACCCAATCCAAAACCCAATCCACAAAAAAACACAACCCAGACAAATATTGATATCCCAATCCTCATCAGAGAAGCTGTTGAGCGTGAATGGAAACGTCCAAACGCCATCTTATTTAGTCTAGAGCAGGGGTCCCCAACCGCCGGCCCGCGGACCGGTACCGGTCCGCGGAACAAGTCTTACCGGGCCGCTGGTTGCTGGGCGCCGCCATCTTTTTTTGGTAAAAAAGTGCTTCCGGTGAGCTTTTCCGGGTAGAAAGCTCACCGGAAGCACTTTTTCATCAAAAAAAGATGGCGGCGCCCAGTTGATGCCGGTACCGGGCCGCGGCGCCCAGCTGATGCCGGTACCGGGCCGCGGCGTCAAAAAGGTTGGGGATCACTGGTCTAGAGGACATCAATGACAATGATGACACCACAACTGTCCGAAACATCATCAGTGATTATCAAGCATCAACCATCTCCGCTGATGAAATACTTGACATTTCCCGCATTGGCCGAGAGCTCAAAAACAGAGACGGCTCTGTGGCCCCACGCTTGTGCAGAGTCATTTGCAAAAATGAATCAAGCAAACGTAAATTCATTTACACTATAAATTCACTCGCCAAAACCAACACCAACCATAAGAACCTCCGTTGTCGCCCTGACCTAACCATACAGCAACGTGCCCACTCCCGTGTACTCCGCACTGAACTCAAAAAACGTCTAGACAATGGAGAGAAGGACCTGTACATTGACTACCATGCTGACTGTATCAAAAGTAAGCCACACAACCCGCAACTCAGCTTTAACCCTCAACCACAACCCTACCTCAACCGATCCACCATCACCCAAGACTAGGCATGCACGCCCCTAACTACCTCAATTCCAACTACTGCTGGCCTTAAATGCAAACTACTCAATGCAAGAAGCCTCGTGAATAAAATACCTGAATTTTTCCTCCTACTAAATATGGCTAAATTCGACATTATATTTGTCTGTGAAACATGGCTCAATGCATCACTCCCTGACTCCATTACCACAGTAAGAGACTATCATGTTTACCGATCAGATCGTGAAATTTGTAGAGGAGGTGGTGTTGCTATCTTCTATAAAAAGTCCTTACATCTAAAAAATATCCAAGTTACCCAGGAGCTTGCTCTTCCTGAGACCATCATCTGTGAACTATCCTTAAATATCACAATTCGATTCTTACTATGTTACAGAGCACCTGATTATGACATCGAACATGTAAACAAGCTAAATACATTACTAACATGGGCTGCATCCTGCCCATACCCTTTTATCTTTCTTGGTGATTTCAATCTACCTCATATTGACTGGACCCTAAATGATTGTACAACTGAAATCATACACACAACCTTC
>NW_020719338.1:0-14428 GCF_900518725.1 Notechis scutatus
ATTTGATTTACCTTTTACCTTTTTTTGTACAGAATTCAAGGTGACATATACAGTACTTCTTCCTCCTATTATTTGCCACAACAATTATCCTATGAGGTACTTTCTAAAGTAAAAGTAATCTGTCAGCTTCATCTGCATTATTTGAAAACCATGGCCTAAAAATGGTGCACATAAGCTATAATGTAGTTGTTATTGTTCCGACCAGCATATGTACATGCATTTATAAATGTCCTAATAAAATCCGTTCCATGATAAAGCATGTCTACTTCTACTGTGCTCCAAATTGTCATTCTGTTATTTTTCTTATTGTATTTATTAAATTTGTCTTTTAACTGTCTCTGCATTCCATTTTGTATTGTGAGCTGTCCAGGGTTGATTTGGAGTTGAGTGCAGTCAAAATCAAATTAAATACCTGAACTGAGCTTTACATCCACTATTTGTCTTGTATTAGTTGCCCATTGAATATTGATAATTGCTCTAAATTAATAAGTTCATAGGCACACAGAACCAGTATCACACCAAATTCTAATATAAATTCTTTGATTTTGATTTATCATATTACTATTAAATGGCTTGTTGGTGAACTTCATCAGAAGACGATGCATACTGATTTCATGTTTGAGTTTATGTAAATAAATGTATAAAATCATATAAGGGATCACTTAGCTTAGTTTTGTTCAGTTTATCAAGTTCCAGCCCTTGCTCCATAGAATAACCAAAAATAAACTATCCCCAGCAGATTCAATGTGAAGGGGATACATTATTCTTTTGTTAGATTTTTTTCATATCATTTGGTAAAATTTGATGTCCTGTAATTTACATTTATTATTTTTTGTTCTGTAAATATAGGCAACATACTTATAATCTTCTGATGTGTGATGTCTGTTCAGGTATTTGAAGAGTGATATCGTGTATCTTCTAGTTACTGGTCATCATCACTTATCTTCTCTAAATCTGATATAGTTTGTCTAAATCCTTGAAGTGTGTCCTAAAAGCTGAACATAATATTCAATATGGAGTCTATCCATCGCAGAATGAAATGGAATTATGTCCTGTAATGTGGAAAATATACATCTATTAATAAGTCTAAATACTACTGTTAGCAAAGCTAGTATCCCTCATTCCATTTTGTGTCTATTCATTTGATTTCTGTTTCCCAAATAAATGGCTTTGGATTTGATCCTCTTAAATGTAATATATTCTTTTCAGCCTATTCTACCATGTCAAGATTATTTTGAAGTTTTTATTCTTGTCTCTCAAATATTACAAATTCATTTTTGTGACCTTTGCATATTTGCTATGCATTTCCTTCATATCTTCATCCAAGTCATTTAGAAAAGTGTGGCAGCACTGAAGCCCAGCACTGAAACTAATTTGCACTCCACTTGAAACCACTCTCTGGTTTAATGCTCTTTGATTATAATGGTCAAGCCAATTGGTTTCAGTTCTCTAGGCAACACACTTCAGAACATGGGTGTCAAACTCATGGTGTCACATTGCCGTCACATGACGTTTTGTGATGTTTTTCCCATTTGCAGAACTGTGGTGGCCATGGTCTGTATGTGATGCATCCGCCACCAGTTTGAAACCTCTGCTTCAAAGTTATATATTTCCTGACTTATTTACTGCATTAAAGAGATATTAAACATTGAGGAACATCACACTACGTATTCTTAATTCCTTATAGCAAGTCATTCATTTTCCATAGTATGCAAGATTTTAATTTTTTCTGACACACTAAAAGTACTTAATGTGCCTGCAATATTCTCATGTAGCTACTTGTGAAGAATTCACTCTTATTTTGAGAACTGATGTTTCTTGGATGAGAAGCGAAACATTTTCAAGGAAAAAAACAGAGTCCAGTTGCCTTTTGAAAAGCACCTTTGGGACACTCTTATTTTGATGAGTGAAATGCCTGAGTTTTTAAATTCAGCACATTTTACTCAGTGGCCATTTATTCTGAGCTAAGAATTACATTTTTAATGTGTCCTATAATGCCTCCATGTCAATTATGCGTAGCACAGTAATTTGTTTAAATAGTTTTGTTACAGCCATCTACCAAAAGGCACCTTAGGGAGACATCCAATAACACATATATTTAAAATGCAGTAATAACAGCGGCATGACCAAAAGAAAAACACTCCAGAGCAATATCTGTGCAAGGAAATTTATCCATCAGAAGATGATCTACAATACTTCATGCACTTACTATATAAATTAATATTAGCATTGACATATATTGTATGCATAAGTGCTGTATATATGATACATCTGATTGAGTCAACAATGTAGGTATTGAAATAAATATTTGTTCCTATTGATGTGCGGTTACAAAATATTTTCAAGGATCAGACAAATAAATATTTGCATATTATTTCCCAATCAGTCACACACTAAGTTTCCTCTTTGTGAAATATAGCTAATACAGCTGCTTTCATATGTATTTTACTGGAATGCTTATCAGGGCTTGCTGTATCTAGTAAGAATTTGCATTTCTGCACATCCATGCATGACCACATACCCCCTCCCCTTTTGTATTATGGCATATCATAATAACCATGTCTCAAGGGAAGTACACAAATGTTGATCATTAGCTGCAAGCCATTTCCTCAATCTTTGGACAATGACAGATGAAAGGTGTTAATACTAATAACTGAAGTCATAGGAAATGAATGGCCAGGAGTTGATTGTTCAGAAGCTTCCTGTACAAGAGGTAAAATAGCTCTTTTCGTAACAGAGTAACCATCTGTCATCTTCTGCACAAAATAGTTATACTGTACACAAGAGCCATAGTGGCACAGTGATTAGAATGCAGTATTGCAGGCTAACTCTGCCAACTGCCACAGTTCGATTCTAACCAGCTCCAAGTTGACTTGGCCTTCCATCCTTCTGAGGTCAGTAAAACGAGGACCCAGATTGTTGGGGGCAATATGCTCATTCTGTAAAGTGCTTAGAGAGGGCTGGAAAGCACTGTGAAGCGGTTTATAAAGCTAATTGCTATTGCTTTATTATGCTTAACTATTATGCATAGTTAAGTACAATTCTCTTTAACTAACCTTCCCTTCATATAAACTGGTTACCCATCCTGTACTGTTAGCTTGAACAGCCCTGGCACGAGATCAGTGCCTCAGTTCAATAAATCTCAATTTTATTCAATAAATTATTTATTAGAAATATGTTGATTCATATAGCAGAAGAGATCTCCCGTCAGGACATGTGAATTTTGGCAGAAGCCAGACCTTTGATTCTGCATCTACACTCCCACAAGTCTTTCCTTGTGTTAATCGGCTTGGCGCTCCTTGGAACATGTCCAGGTTCTCTTTATATCATAAATCTTTTGTAAGTTTCAGGAAATTTAGTTTACAAACAACACAGTGTTCTATTAGAGACTTTAGTGTTGCTGTTACTTCCTTCTTGACAGCTTAGTGTCTTATTATCAGCTATTTTCAGTTTCCCATCCCATTTATCCTCCGCACAGTTCTTTTGTTTGCAATGTTGTGACATCACTTTCTGCTTGCTGTAAATTTTCCCACTTAGGCCCCATAATGCTTACATGGTATTAAATTGGAATCAGTGAATATGGACGTTATGGTAATAGCAATCAATGGCTCTGGTGCAAAACTAGCAATACAAATACAAGTATATATTATGCAGATGATTCATTCAATTGTTTCAATATTACTCAGCAGGCAATCTAAAGGATATCTGGGATTTATCAGCAGCAGTGAGTTTTATTACATGAAGTCTATAGACTCGGGTCTTTGGCTATTTTATCATGCACACAGCAAAATAATTGGTACATTTGTCACATACACCCCTCCCCAAATATCTACCTCTTGTTCATTCACAAAGACAAAGGATTCTCCCCTGCTTCACTTCAGGACCAATCCACTGCTCCTATGACCATCAAAATTATTTAGGGATCCTGTCTATCATATCATTCCTGTTCCTACTTCATATACTCAAATGCATATATTTAGTTACTATTGATTTATTTTTTTATGCCTACCATTTCTCCCGAAAGGTGACTCTGGGTGGCTTTACAAATCACAAAACAAGTTTTTTTAAAAGTAATTAAATAATTAAAATATGAAAACACTAAAACTGTACAGATTTTATTTTAATAAAATATTTATTAAAAACTGTACTAAGAGAGCTAAGAGCCTGGAGCCAAAACTCTATTCATATTATAGCTAAACAGATTTTGAATTTGGTATAGAGCAAACATGAGTACCCAGCATTCTTACAAAAGAACACCTCCATTTGAAGGTGAATATAATGCAACTAAAAGAGAAATCTAGATTAACTTAGGCATGTTGACATGGCATATAAGAATTCTGCGATAAATTTAACAACTGTATACGTGTGTAGGGTTTTGTTTTTACAGTGAAGAAAGAATGCAATCTCATGCAAAGCAGCCTGAAAGCAAGAGAGGATCATAACTGATCAGGGATAGCATTAAAACATGATGCCTGCAATCTACATAACACAGAGTTAGTGTTCTTATGAATGTTGGTAGATCATTTTGTTTCAGTAAGAGAGGCAAAGACTACATTGTACCTTTTCAGACTTGATCAGTTTTTCCTTCAGTTTGTTTGGTTAATGTTCCTTGCACTGAGTCAGACTGCAATATCGGTTGTTTTGCCTTACAAGGTCATGCATACTATTAGCCATTTCCTATCTGTTCTGATTTTAGGTCACTGGCACTAGTATAATTGCTTATAACACAGCTGTAAGGGTCATGAAAATACTTATAGAAAGCGTTCCTTTACAGAGAGTGTAAAAAAAGTAAAACTATGCAAAAAAAGTATCTTATAATTGCATTATCCAATTTTGCTTTTTCCTTATTCCTCTTTCTTGTTCATTCTTCTTCCTTCGACTTTCTGTATTTTATTCTTTTTGGAAACCTAATAATATTTTGAAAAAAGAGCCTCTTTCCTTAATTTCTTGAAAGTTACTAAAGTGACAGTTCTCTATCTTTATTTTCCATTGACTTTAGTGGATCTGCAAGGTGTTACTTTGCAGAAATAAGTGGTGTAATTGTATGATACCTTGCAAACTGTGGAGGTTCTATTATTGAAGACTCTTGTGGGTGGCTAATTTATAGCTCTACATTTAGACCTTATGCAAAAAAAAATAGCATTGGTGATCTAGCCAATAAACAAAGTCAGAATTTATCCTATTAAATAGTAAGAATAGTAAAACGGGCAGTACATTTTGATAATATATATTTTATGTAATATAAACTACATACTTTACTTTGTGTTTTCATTTTTATTAAGTTTATCAGAATATAAAATACAAAAGAAAATAAAAATAGTAGGAAAAAGCGGGAGGAAAAAGGGAAGAGAAAAAAGTATAGGGTAAATGGGAGGAAAGAAAGAAAAGCATTGACTTCTGATTGTTTTTAGTGCAGTAGAATAGGAAAATAATGTTATAGCCTCAACCTTTTACTTTTACATGCTATTATATACCACTATATATACTGTACTAGCCATTTATTGTACTAGCCATATAATAACACTTTTTCAGTTTTTCCAACCAATCATCTATTGTGAGAATCCTTCCATTTTTTTTGCGTAAAACATTTTTGCTGCTGTCAAAGTATAAAATACCAAAGTTTCAATTATTTTTCAAGCTCTTTGTCCATTAAACTTAAAAGAAAAGTCTAGTTTTATTTTTATATTCACTTTTAAGAAACTTCTGCCTTAAAATATGAATTTTACCCAAGTTTTTGTTTTGCTTTCTGATAGGTCTGGCAAAGATGAGAAAAAGTTCTTTCTTTACATTTTCAACATACATTTGAAATACCTTTATGCATTTTTGACAGTTTAGTGCTAAATAACAATGGTACATCATTGTATAATTTTTTTCTTTTAAATTATAATTTAAACCTTAAACCCTTTACCCACTCGTTTTCCCATTGTTCAAGCATTATGTTATACTGCCCATTGGATCATGCAATACTTCAGATGTTCATTCTCCAAATTCAATTTCTTTTTTTTGTTTTGTTTCACTGTTCCAACCTATTTATAAAAATAAATCATGATTATTTATTGCTTTGGGTGGCAGATTTGGCAATTGCCAGAAACAAAAAAAACAAACAATGTGAGAACAAGACAGGTTTCCTTCTAAAGCAGTAAAGTTTCGTGTGTTTGGACAAAGTGAGAGAGGTTTGTGCAAGTAGAAAGCTTTAGCATTCCATTGGCTGCTGTGTTAAATGGCTGCTACACTTGTTAACAAAAACATAAATTAAAGAGGCTAGTCCTGATTAAGGTTCCCAAGGGGAAAAGAAACCACAGAAACTACAGTGAATACTTCCGCAATTTAGTGATCACTGAAGGAGGGAGATCTCCACAATTACACTTAACACAGAAAGTGTGTTGTTGTTGTTTTTAAAATGTAGAAAGCTGTAGAAAAAAATGTAGAAAAAACAATCAGCGACAAAAGTTTTCAACAACACAAAACGTCTACAATTCACAATGCACTAGTTTCTGCGACAGGAACAGGGCCCAGGGAGTCCTTGATTTACGATGGATCCCCTTTGTGATGAAATTACAATGGACTTTTCCCCCTGAAAGCTACTTACCGCCCGGTTATAAACAGTAGATAGGATGCTGAAACTACAGCTCCCAACATTCCTCACTTCCAGCTGATAGTTGGTGGAATTCCTACTGTAGTAGACAGCCAACGGAAGGCCATCATTTTTGCACCAGAGGACTACAATTCCCATGAACCACTCTCCCCACCTGACTGGAGGGGATGGGGGAAGAGAGACACCTCCATCATGGGGTCAGGCTGACTGCCAAGGAATAACCAAAGGGATTAGTAACGAAGAAAGAGAGCGAACCACGAATGCTGGTCAGATCAGCGTTAGGGGTGATCGATGGCAACTTATTGGGGGGGAGGAATGGGGTGCAAAAATGGAATGTAATTTGTCCTGGAAAAATGTGTAAATCTCAGCTGCCAGGCAGGTCTGTCCTATTTCTCTTTCGAACAATCAAGGGACAGAATCAAGGGACAGAATCAAGGGCCAAGAGGAAATTTTACATGGGGGAAACTTAGGAAGGGGCACTGGGTTCTCTCTAGTAAGAGGTGGGGGGCTGGCTTGAGTGCATTCAAGAGGGGTAGGCGGGCATCCTGAGCGGCTTGTTCAACGAACTTGAGAGGAGAAACAGCTTTTGCCTTTGATCCGTGTGGGGAGGCAGGAGACCTCAAAAGAGCTTGATGATGGATTTGAGAGATTTCCCCATGCCAGTCCACTTGACTGGCACTTCCAGGTAGTCCTCGATAAACTGGATGTAAGCCTCAGCCTCGGCGGGCAAGTCGGCAGGTGCAAGCCCCCTCAGTGCTATACCTCCATCCATGAAGGTCCTTGTATTTCACTGTGGCTTTGTTCAGGAGCTCCTGATTGGCTGGGAAATATGGAATCTGCTTCCCATACAGATGATATTACACACCCACTTTGATCTCTTCAAAAGTGTCAAGTATATCCAGCTTGCTCACAGTGAGGGCACTGAAACCATTGATCATGTGGGCGTATTTCACCAGGACAAGGTCCAGCCAGCCACAGTACTGCTTATGGCCCATGGCGATGCCGAATTCCCATCCTCATGTTTGGAGCGTCTTGCCAATCTCATTGTTTTGTTCGGTGGGGAAAGTCCCCACGCCGATGCGGGTGGTGTATGCCTTCACCACGCCATACACTTTGCCGATATAATGGGGGGGGGGGGTGCATACCCTTCCCACGGTACATACCCTTCCCATGGTGCAATTTGAAGAGGTCACAAAGAAGCTCCTTTTGAAGTACCAAAATTGATGTCTAGGAGAGCCGCGTTGGCTCCCTCAATGATGATCTTTTTGGAAGGCCTTTGCAGAGCTTGAATTTCAATAACAGTATATATACCTTAGTAATAATATGTTCATTATTACACAGCTCAATTTCCAATTAATTTTTTACATGTCTAACCAATTACATTTTAAAATCTATTTTAAACCTTTCTTTCAAGTGTACATATGTAAAACAATGATAAATACGCCCTTCGGATTCCAGCTCTTCTTTAGATTTTTTTGAATATATTTTTTATTATTTTTTAAAGTTTAAATTCATATTGTATGTGAACAGAGTTAGTTCCGGGTATCATTCATATTTATCCAATTCAAAAAAACAGTATTAATAGTCTCCATCACATTTATCCATTTTAAGTAATCCTCATTGTATTATTCAAACATAGATGAAAAATGTTTAACTCCTCATCTTCATCTCTATCTTCTTGTTCAATCTAAACATTTCTCTATCGTACCTGAACAAATTTGACTAGCTATTATTCATATTGATCCAATTCATGCTAACATTGTTAATAATCTCTATCACATTTATCAAGTTTATGTAATCCTTATTTGGATATTTAAACATACATACACAAAAAAATGCCTAACACCTCATTTTCTTTGGATTTGCGAGTAGGTTTGTGTTGATTAAAAAATATTACTTGACCCTAAGTCCATCAGCCTGGTCTTGCCATCATTTCTTTTTCTAAAAAAAGGCTTCCTCAGGTGACAGCCAAAGAGGTACTTTCAAAGAACATTATTTTATATTTGTTCCAAATCTTTAAGAATGGCATATGTAACAATTATTGAAATAAACATTTATTTTAACCTTGTCACACCATAAATAGCAAATCGTCCTCTAAATCAAGTAGTCTCTTGTTTTGGAGTCAGCCATTCTTTCATCATGATCAAACAACAGGCATCAAAATAGTTTTAAATCTGGTAAACCCAAATTTCCTCTTTCTGTAGTGTCTTGTGGTAGTTTACATTTAATTCTTACATTTTTTTTCTTTACCATATGAACGTGGGAATATACGTTTACCGTTGTTCAAATAAAGGTAAAGTCTGAAATAAAAATAACATCTTTGGTAGAATTGAATGAGAAGTGAAAGACTTGATAGAATCTTGGATGAAAACAAAATGCCTTCAATGAAAAATAAAGTCCAGTTCCTTTTGAAAAAGGACTTTTGGATCTTTGGTAGAATATTAATCTTAATTACATAGATTCTAGCCATTAAGGATAATTCAGATTATGCCATCTTATCCCATCTAAGTTCTTTTTGATATCATCCCACAAAGTTGTTTTGAAACCATTTGGACTGTGTATTTGTCAATGTAACTTCAAGATATTTCACTTTTTTCCTCCCACCTTAAAACCTGGTTTTTGGGTCAATATTTCATAATTCTGAAAAGCCGTATTCTTGATGAGCATTGTTGATTTCTGTTTATTTATTATGAAGCCTACTAAAGCTCCAAAGTCATTTATCTTCATCAAGTATTCTATACCAGTTTTTGGGTCTCACAAAAATATGACTAAATTGTCAGTGAATGTTCTCAATTTATTAACTTCCTTTTAAAAATTTATGCCTGTTATTTTCTCATCTTGTCTAATATCTCTGTTCAAAACTGTCCCTTATGTCCCCTTATGTTGTTTACACTGGTACTGGAAGTTTAGAATACTGCATATTTTACTAAAGTATTTTTCTGAAATATTAACAAGACGGTTGTGGTTTTAAAAAAAAATCAAATAAATCAATTTTAGTATTATTGCTGTGCTTATGCCCATGCAGAAAATAATGATGAAGATGAAGATATCAAGAATTAATCATGATAAGAATAATGATCATAATGATAATGATAATAATGAAGATGAGACAAGTAAGAACTTGATTGCTTTGGAGAAGAGTCTTCTCCACGATGGAAAGGTCTGCACACTGTGTTACTGGTATTGGAATTTCATCTCTTTTGAAAACTTGGACAGCAATTCTCCATTTTTCCTTCTTAATTTGGATGCTGCCTCACGTTTTGCTGATAGCGTCTCTTCTATACCAATTTGACATTGTAGTTTTTCTTACAGTTTTCAAAGAAGCTCTTATTGGCCATAATCTTGCTAGAGTCACTGTGCTGTCCGTTCCACTCTCTCTCACATACATATAAACACACACACACACACCACAGGTGTTAGGAGTCTTTATTAAGGCTTCCAAGTGTGAATTAGTATTCCTCAGCAATTCCCTTTGGTAGCACCAGCAAGGCAAGTCCACAAGACAAATCCAGAGTTCAAGAGGCACAATCTGAAGGCCAGAATCACAATGGCTGAAGAACACACAGCAAGGAAACAGACATGTTGTTCCCAGCATCGTTTCACTCCCCTTGCTGAGCTAAATAACTGCTTCCTGATGCAGCCTATTAAAAGGGATGAGGTTGCCACTTCGCAAGTAGCCTGGATGACCTTCATTGTGCCTGCCTCCTCTCAGCCGTATGTGCTCTTGGATCGGGAGGAGAAAGTCCTTCATCTCCATTGCCCAGCGTCAGCTGTGTGCTTTCCCGCCCAAAGCCTCTGGGTTTTCCACCTGCAGTTGTGCCTCTCCTGTCTCTAGCTCAGCCGGTTGCTTGTCTGGTTGCTCTCCTGTGCTGGGCATCTCCATTCCTGGCTCATAGCCCTCAGCTGCCTCCCCTCCTGACCTGCTGGGGACCGGCTCATCCTCCTCCAAACTAGAGAGGAAGGGAGAGGTATCTGGGGAAGTATCCAGAGGTATCATCACAATCACCCTTTCCTGCAATGGCCAGAAAACATTCATAGAGCTTTTTAGTTTTATTCATAACTAAAGATGCCAAGAGTGATTGCCAGCATTCTGAAGCAGCTGGACAGGGAGGGACGGGGAGCTCCAGCCCTTCAAAAGCAGCTGGGAGGCTTGTATAGCTAGTTTAGCTCGCATAGATTCACTTTTTTCCAAGATTCCGTGCGTGAATAAAGGCGTTGAGACTCCGTGAAGCGTGTGGCATCCTACTTCATTGGCTTAGAGCTCGGAACATGATAGTAAGGCTAGTGATCCCAAACTCTTTTACAGCTGCTTTTCTACAGTGCTCCCTGGGAACAGCCGGAAGGCAGGGGAGCATCGTGATGATGGTAGAAGGAATGGTGAAAGAGGCCAACTCTGGAGCGGTGGGGGAACTTGCCCCCACAGCGGTCCTCATAACGGAGCAGGCTGGGGGAGATGCCCAGCTGGATGTGCGCCCCAAGGAGCGCAAGGGGCCAGCTGATGTATAGCTGGCCCAGGAGCAGAGCAGAGTTGGGGCCTGCAGGGGACTGGTGGCACAGCTCGTCAGAGGTGGCTGGATATGGGACCCCAAGCTTCTCTGGCACTCATTTGATATGACAGGAAAGGAGACTGATAGACGGCGACTAGGAGGGGAGGGGAGCTACTTGACAATGGTCCAGGCAGTCAGACGATGGGGCAGTTGTGGGAACATTTTGGATAGGCCAGCTTCCACGATGCTGGCTCCTGGCAATGTTGGGAGCTGGGGGGGGGGCGGGGAGGCAGCCACCTGGCAGGTGAGGCTGCCATTCGGTCAACCAATCGTGGTCCTGTCCACCCGGTTGCATTTGGCCAGCCCAAAGCTCTACCTGGGTGCGGGCTATAGCCAGTCCCAAGAGCCCCAGCTGGTAAGGGGAGTGTTACAGGCATCCTCCTTGATGAGCAAAGAGAATGAATGGGACTGGTTCTGGAAGAGACCATGAGGTTGGTGAACAGTAGGATCCAGTGGCTGAGACTGTGGCCATTCAGCCCACCTCTCAATCACTAGAGGGCCCTCAACCAACCTAGAACCTCAGACCAATGTTAGGCTGACCAGACCCCGTCGAGTCCTGGGTGGCCTATGGGGTTTTGGCAACCCCACCCTATGCCTTTGGAGCCATCAATTTTGAGAGCCACCATCGATGGGAACCCTGACAGATTAGCCATGTTCCTGAGGCAGGTGATCAACCATCTGTACTGCTATGCCCATCTTTATGGCCATGGTTGTGGTGGTGACAGCAGCTTTGGAGGGAGAGGCCGCTGAGTGAGTGGCAGACCTCCACACTGAGCATGCTTGTGAGTTGGGGGCTTGTTCCTGGAAGCACTGTGGAACTGCTTCGAGGATGTGACCCGAGATCAGTGGGCCGAAGGAAAGATCCTGACACTGAAGCAGAGGGGCAGACTGGTGGCAGATTATTTGTGAGAGTTTTCCCACATCATTGGTAAATTGCAGCCATGGTCAGAATGGCTCCTGGTCCACCTGGTCCTGGTCCACCATTTCAAGGCAGGCCTGGAACATATGTTACGCCAAGCCTGTGCCTACACCAAGCCTGTGCCTACAGGCCTAGGAGGTGGATCCTAGGCCGCGGAGGCTCCCAGAGCAACAACCAATTATCAACCAGATGGGCCTCCTCTGGTGTTGGCCCCATTGGAGAGACTTGCAAGGCCACCTATCCATTGTTTCCAATGTGGCCAACCAGGCCACCACACGGCCGAGTGTCCAGCCCTACCCTGCAATCGAAAGCCAGATCTCCTGGGATAGGGAAGCCTAGAAAGTCGCCCAGGAAAACCACCAAGAAATCCAGGGTGGCGCACCAGACAGTGAAGTCCCAGTATCACCAGCGGACAAAGGGGGAGCGACAGCAGAAAGGAATACCACCTGACCCCCCCTATGACAGCGAGGATGAGGGAGAAGGAGATCTTATGGTGAGTGGGTCCACCATCAGAGTGAGACTGCAAAGAATATAATTCCTTCCATTCCCTACCACTCACTTGGAACTGGAAAAGCTTCTTGGAGAAGAAATGAAACATTTTCAAGGAAAAATACCAAGGAAGTCCAGTTTCCTTTTGGAAAAGCACATTTGGGGACTGAATATGGTCTTGCCCCATGAAGCAACGCTCCATTAGTGATGTCCTATTCTGCTCAGCAAAATTGGTTTTCTTAAAGAATTCTTGGAAGAATGAGAAGGAGAGCAGTATGCTTTTCTTTGTGCCTTTTTAATCTTGTGCAAATGAGTTTACCTTAGTGGGGCAATTTGAGGAAACAAATGTTGAAGGCTATCTACTTAGGCCTCTCAGAAAGAGAGGTCAATTTATCCAGATACATTAGGAGCACACTGTTGTATTATGTTAACATTAGGGGGTTTCACACTAGGGCTTCACACCAGGATTATGGTATTCACATCTTGTATATGATGGTTTATGATTGTAATAAAGATTTGATTTGATCTGATTCACCTCTTATGATTGAATTTTGTTTGTGGTGGACGAAGAATGATACCTGGCATTTGCCTAGATTCTAGCATTCTTGAAGATGAATTAAGGACTGAATATTCTAAGCCTTGGTATGATTTGTTTAGCCTCTCTTTGAAAGAGATGGGAAGTTTAGAAATATTAAATATAAATAAATAGACACATACAGAATATTAAAAGGGAAATGCCATTTATTTGGTGCCAGTGGGAAAAATGAATGCATTTAGATTAGAATATAGCTAGAAATAGAAAGTGTTTTTTTTAATGAAAACAAAAACGGAAGGAGTTAAATTAATTAATAGTGGTTATTCCGAATATTTCCCACATTGCTAATAATAGCTTCTTTTTAGGAAAACAATTGTTTGCAGTGTGTTTGTTAAGCTTGGTTTTATGATTATATTGCACCTAATTAATTTTGTAATTATTTGTTTTTGGCTACACCAAAAGGGAATACTTATGTACTCTTATTTAATTATAGATTTACAGTAGAGGCATAATATTGATATCCCAATCCTCATCAGAGAAGCCGTTGAGCGTGAACGGAAACGTCCAAACGCCATCTTATTTGGTCTAGAGGACATCAATGACAATGATGACATCACAACTGTCCGAAACATCATCAGTGATTATCAAGCATCAACCATCTCCGCTGATGAAATACTTGACATTTCCCGCATTGGCCGAGAGCTCAAAAACAGAGACGGCTCTGTGGCCCCACGCTTGTGCAGGGTCATTTGCAAAAATGAATCAAGCAAACGTAAATTCATTTACACTATAAATTCACTCGCCAAAACCAACACCAACCATAAGAACCTCCGTTGTCGCCCTGACCTAACCATACAGCAACGTGCCCGCTCCCGTGTACTCCGCACTGAACTCAAAAAACGTCTAGACAATGGAGAGAAGGACCTGTACATTGACTACCATGCTGACTGTATCAAAAGTAAGCCACACAACCCGCAACTCAGCTTTAACCCTCAACCACAACCCTACCTCAACCGATCCACCATCACCCAAGACTAGGCATGCACGCCCCTAACTACCTCAATTCCAACTACTACTGGCCTTAAATGCAAACTACTCAATGCAAGAAGCCTCGTGAATAAAATACCTGAATTTTTCCTCCTACTAAATATGGCTAAATTCGACATTATATTTGTCTGTGAAACATGGCTCAATGCATCTCTCCCTGACTCCATTACCACAGTAAGGGACTATCATGTTTACCGATCAGATCGTGAAATTCGTAGAGGAGGTGGTGTTGCTATCTTCTATAAAAAGTCCTTACATCTAAAAAATATCCAAGTTACCCAGGAGCTTGCTCTTCC
>NW_020719339.1:0-14426 GCF_900518725.1 Notechis scutatus
GTAAATCACATAATTAGCCTGCTGAAGTACCAAATGAAAGAATCACTACTGTCAACTCATTTATAATGACAGAAGCCTTCTTCCATGTCAAAATTAATAACTTTTATAAGATGTGGAATTAATGGCTATAACTTTCTGATTCCAAATTCTGTGAAGTCTACAATGAATGCATGTATTTGTGCATTTTTACCCTTAGTTCTTTTTTGAGGAGATATTTGAAATAAAGCAAAAAAGAAAAAAAAGACTTCGACTTCGTACTGAACTGGAATACCTACATGAAGGAAAAACACCTGAGGGGAAAAATGTATTATATGTTTCTTGGACTTTGCCAATTAATATTAAATGAAGATGGAGGAATTGTTCGGAAATCCGTCCCGTAAACATTCAAAGGAATGAGATAAAGCCTATGCTTTTTGCAAATAAGATCTCCTCCCCTGATTCAATCTGATACTGTTGTCAGATGAAATTAGAGGCGCGCGCGTGCGTGTGTGTGTGTGTGTGTGTGTGTGTGAATAACATCAAAATGAGGCACACAACCAGGTGAGATTTCACACGGATGCAACAGTTGTACAATGTATTAACTGGAACAGGGCTTTGATACACAATGCAAATAAATGCCTTTAATCTGCACTTTGAACATGCTGCTAAAAGCATTAAGATCCCAGCAGTTCATGTGAGGTCTGTTTTTTTTTCCTTAGATCTGGTCTGCTTCAAAATTCTGACATCTGGTAGAGATCCCCTCTTTCCTGCTATTATATTAAAGAGAATTGAGGAAAGGCAATATTGAGTTTTTCTTTCACCCTCTCCCACCTATCTGGGATAACTGAGTTGGAAGAAACCAATTAAAGCACCATATCTGTCCCCCGCTTGCTGCAGAAATCCAAATAATCTTGTATAGTTGACTGTCCACCCACCATTTTAGCATTTAGAGGAGCACGCCAACTCTCTAGGTAACTGGTTCCATTGTGAAACTGCTCAAATGTTAAGACTTTCTTTTTTGCTTCCATATGACTGGAACCTCCCTTCCCATGACATAGGAAGTCTATGTCATGTACCCTGGGATGACCAAGAACAGTTCAGTGAATTAGGGAAGGGTCTGTCTGAGCTACTTCTAAATATTATCTGGACATTCTGGACTATTTTACTCCTGGTCATGTTGGCAACAGGACTGCATATCTACATCAAATCGTCCTAAAGGTGCTTTTTCTAGTTTTTCTTTGAAGATGTTTCACTTCAGCTGAAGAAGCTTCTTGGATGAGAAGCAAAACACCTTCAAAGATAAAAAACAGAAAGTCCAGTTGCCTCTTGAAAAAGCACTTTTGGGACAACCATGACCTGGATGGCTAAGAATCTCCATAGACAGTTATAGTAAAACATACTTATTTTTTAAAACCAGATTTATAGGAACTAAGATATTTTATATGGGGCTTTGATGTCACTCTCTCATCACACCACTACCCTAGGTTTCCATACACTATCAGTACTAAGCAACAGAACTGATTTTCTTCCACCACAACTGCCTTTCTCAAACCTTCCATTTTGTGATTTGAACGGGTGGAGTTCCTGGGGCTTGGGACATGCCTCATAAATGGGAGTTCATTCCAATCAGCATTGCTGGATGTTTGCCTCCCGTCCTGCAGTGGATGAGCAACTCTCACAGTTGACTATGAAATGATTAGTCAGTCAAGAGAGTGGTGTTAAAACTTTTGTGTCACTATGAAAGGAGGGAAATGGGGAAGGTCACAGCCACAGACAAATTTTGAGTTTTCTTGTATTGGAGGAAACATTGGCTATTAGAACACTTTGGGGAAGACTCTTAATAACTAGGGTGGTGATAAGTGTAGTTGATTGCAAAACCAGATTGGGGGAAGAATATAGCGTTGTTGTGGATAAGCCTTGGCTTTAAGACTCGTGGACTTCAGTTCCCAGAATTCCATAGTCAGTATGACAGACTGGGGGATTCTGGGAGTTGAAGTCCACGAGTCTTAAAGTTGCCAACGTTGGAAAGCCTTTCTGTACATCTTCCTTACTTTCCTTTTTCTGAATCCATTCCAATTTCCTTAAATCCTTCTTAAACTGTTATTCACATAGTAATCTTTGTGGGATTTGTTGCCCTATATAGAAAAGTGTTAAATTATTACGTCCTATAATCTGGAAACTATAATTATGTAGATGAAGTGTAAAACTGCTTTTATTGCAGCTTTGTTGACATTTAGTTGATCATTATCTACATGCATCATTATCTATATGCAAAAGCCCATCCTAAACCTGCAATTTCTTTTTTCCTAAGTGAAGAAATTCATTTGTTTCTGTGAAGTGCCCTTTTGTTATTTTTAGTTCATTCCTCCAATTTACCAACTTATCATATTGGATTTTATTAGGCATTAACTCTCCCATCCAATTTTTTATAATATGCAAATTTGATATGCTTCCTGTCTACTCATTCACCCATGTAATGAATAAAATTGATAAAGGGTATCTTTTTGCCCAGAACCAAATCCATCAGCACCCCACTTAGTACCTTCTTCCAGTTGATGACTGATGTGTACAGTCTGAGCAGTTTCAAGCTAGCAATGGATCCAACAATTATCATGCCATCCAGCCCACATTTAACTTGCAAATCAGAATATGAATGTGTATAGTTGAGAAACGTATCAATGGAACCAACTCATTTGTCTTCATTCTTAAGCACTATTTCCAGATTGTAATGGACTTTAGAGCAGATGCAAAATTTTAGCGTTAGGTACAGACTGATATTCTCATATATAAATAGAACAAAGTTTGCTTTAAACGTGCAATTGTTCTAATCCGACCTAGAAGTAATTTCCCTCCTCTTTACATCTCCCCCTTTTATTATCTTCTGCACTATTAAATGTCGAATTGTAAGCTGCTCAGGGGCTTTATTTTACTTATTTTGTTATTGCCAATTTACTCTAATGGATTCTGCATTAATAAACTTACCATTATTTTTTAAACAACCTACCTAATCCTTCTCTAAAAGTTTAGGCATTCATGAGTATGTTTTTAAAGTTTCACTATTTATTTCTCCTGTGCACTTGACTGTACTGGAGAAGCAGGTCAAAAGTTACCTAAAATAAAGTAATAACTTTGCTGTTGAACCTTATATACCATGGAATGCTTCTCATGTCATTGTACTCTGCTGTTGAATGCAGAGAGGAAATGCTCTAACCATTAAGTTTAATACCAGGACTTTGAAAGTAAAAAGGTGCTTTGGAATGTGCAGGAGACAAATGCACCATCTGCCTGCTAGAAGAGCTGTGCTTTTTCTCAGAATTAAGAGGTTGCAGCTGGTGTGCGATTCTAGGAAAAAGACCTGAGAAGTTGAAGAAGTTGTCTTTCCTCAGGAACCCAAAATGATTTCTACCTCAAAGCTCGAACTTTCTGCCATCAAAGCTCAAACACTACACAGGGCTCCTGCGAAGAGCAAGTACAAATTCTCAACTTACAACAGTTCACTTAGTGACTGTTCAAAGCAGAGGTGGTATTCAGCAGGTTCTGACCAGTTCTAGAGAACCGGAAGCGGAAGTTCTGAGTAGTTCAGAGAACCGGCAAATAGCATCTCTGACTGGCCCCACCCCATCTATTCTCCCGAGTCCCAGCTGATCGGCTGGGTCTTCCTTTGTTGCCCTGCACAGAAGAACGGAGCTGGAAAGCAGGTTAGTGGGGTGGGGAGGGAATGGGGATTTATTTATTTTATTTATTTGATTTGTCAATCATTTACAAGATAACAGGTATAAGTATAAACATAGTTATGAATATATGAAATGGATACATTACAAGAAAAATAAAAAGAAACAATAGTGCAGGGACGGTAAGCATGTTGGTGTGCTTATGCACGCCCCAGGCCTACAGACCTCTTAGGAAAGGGGTGAGGTCAATAGTAGACAGTCTAAGGTTAAAGTTTTTGGGATTCAGGGAAGAAACCACAGAGTCAGGTAGAGTATTCCAGACATTGACCACTCTGTTGCTGAAGTCGTATTTCCTGCAATCATGTTTGGTGCGATTTACCTTGAGTTTGTATCTATTGTGTGCTCTTGTATTGTTATGCTTGAAGCTGAAGTATTCATTGACAGGTATAGATTTTATATACTATACTTAGATCAGATTGAACGTGGCGTAGTTCTAGGTTTTCTAGGTCTAGAATTTCGAGTTTGGTGGCATAAGGTATTCTACAATGAGTAGAGGAGTGGAGAACTCTTCTTGTGAAATATTTCTGGACTTTCTCAACTGTGTTAATATTAGATACGTAATGTGGGTTCCAGACTGATGAGCTGTATTCAAGTATTGGTCTAGCAAATGTTTTGTATGCTCTAGTTAGTAGTGTGATATTACCAGAGAAAAAGCTACGTAGGATTAGGTTACAACTCTTAATGCCTTTTTGGCTATGTAGTTACAGTGGGCTCTAGCATTTAGATCATTAGAGATGAGTACTCCAAGATCCTTGACAGAGTTTGGATCATCAACAAGATCTTGACTATTCAGCTTGTATTTTATTTTCTGATTTTTTTTGTCAATATGTAAGACAGAACATTTATTTGTTGAGATTTGAAGTTGCCATTTGTTTGATCATTCTGATACATAGTTGAGGTCTTTTTGAAGGGTAGCAGTATTTTCTGTGGTGTTGAATAGCTTTACATCATCAGCTAAGAGAACGCAGTTGCTCTTAATATGATCAGAGGTCATTTATGTAGAATATGAAGAGAATAGGTCCTAGAACACTGCCTTGGGGGACACCACTGTTGACAGGTACATAATTTGATAGGACGCTCCCAATTTTGACCATTTGTTGTCTGTTTGACAGGAATGCTTCTATCCATTTATGCAGGTGTCCAGAGACACCATAAGATTTTAGTTTTAGTAGTAGTTTGTCATGTACCACTGAATCAAAGGCTTTACAGAAGTCTATGTAGATTGCATTTATTGCTTTGCCCTGATCGAACTGTGTAGTCCATATGCTTTTGCAGTGTAAGAGTTGCAGATTGCAGGATAGTTTTTTTCTGAAACCAAATTGTTTATTAGAGAGTAGGTTGTTTGTCTCTAAGTGTAGGAAAATGGATTGGTTAATAATTGATTCCATGACTTTACAGGTGACGCAGCATAAGGAGATTGGTCTGTAATTTTCAACTAGGCTGGAGTCTCCCTTTTTGAAGATGGGGATGACTGTGGCTTGTGACCATAGGTTTGGCAAGGAGCTGGTCCTGAAAGATTTTTCAAAGATTATGCTTAGAGGTTCGGCTATGGCAGTGGATAGCTTTTTTAAGAAGTAGGCACATATTCCGTCCGGTCCAATAGATAGAGATGGTTTTAGATTGCGTAGTGATTTTTTAACATTGTCTTCTGTAAAATTGATATGTATTAGATCATTGTAGTTGTCTGTGGTTCGACTAGGAAATACTGGGCATGATCCATTGCTGTTTACAAATACTGAGCCAACGAATGTGTTAAAGAGGTTTGCTTTGATGGTGTTGTTTTTGCAGTTTTGCCATTAGGTCCTTTCAGGGGTGGGATGGACCTTGAGTCTTTTAGTTTGTTGTTTACAAAATTGTAGAAAGCACGGAATTGGTGGAATTGGTGCGTAGAAGATTTTCCTCTTGTTTAATGTGATAATTGGTGCATTCAGTCTTTATCTGGTGGCATAAATTTTTGTATCGGCTTTTGAAGTTGGCAACGTGACCAGATTTGTTTTTTTGCCAGAGTGATCTCTTTTTGGATTGAAGCTTCCTTACTGTTATGGGTAATCTGTTTTTTTCTCATTTTGGGAGTTGTTATTGGTACATATAATTTGATGACTCTTTTGACTTCAAGTAAAAATATGTTGTAATGGTCTTCAACAGTATTGCATCCAGTGAATAGAGATTGCCAATCAAGGGATGAGAGATCATTGTCTATACGATCATAGCTGCCTTTTTTGAAGTTATAATTGGGGATTACATCATTGTGATGATTTTTGTGTGGATGTATGTTGAGACAAAAGTCAATCATGTTGTGATCACTGTTGGAAAAGGGTTCTTTTATTTGCATTCCGTAAATTGAATTCAAACTATTGCAGAAGATGAGATCGAGGCAGTTGTTAAGTCTAGTGTTGTTGGTTACTAGTTGTTCTAGTCCCAGATTTGTTACTGCATTGTAGAAGGTTGCACATGTAGGTTTAGTTGTACATTTGTTTAGGGTCCAGTTAATTTGAGGTAGATTGAAGTCACCAAGAAAGATAAAAGCGTGTGGGCAGGATGTTGCCCATGTTAGTAGTGAATTTAACTTGTTTACATGTTTGATGTCATCATTAGGGGCTCTGTAACATCATAATAATCGAAATGTGATATTTAAGGACAGTTCACAGACGATGGTCCCAGGAAGAGCAAACTCCTGGGTAACTTGGATGTTTTTTAGATGTAAGGACTATTTATAGAAGATAGCAACACCACCTCCTCTATGGATTTCACGATTTGATCGGTAAACATGATAGTCTCTTACTGAGGTAATGGAGTCAGGAAGAGTTGCATTGAGCCATGTTTCACAGACAAATATGATGTTGAATTTAGCCGTATTTAGTAAGAGGAGAAATTCAGGTATTTTATTCACAAGGCTTCCTGCATTGAGTAGCTTGCATTTAAGATCAGTTGTAGTTTGAATTGAGGTAGTTAGGGGCGTGCGTGCCTAGTCTTGGGTGATGGTGGATTGGTTGAAGTAGGGTTGGATGCTGAGTTGTGGGTTGTGTGACTTACTTTTGATACAGTCAGCACGGTAGTCAATGTACAGGTCCTTCTCTCCATTGTCTAGATGTTTTTTGAGTTCTGTGCAGAGTTCACAGGAGTGGATACGTTGTTGTACAGTTAGGTCAGGGCGAGAACAGAGGTTCTTTTGGTTGGTGTTGCTTTTGGTGAGTGAATTTATGGTATAAATGAATTTGCATTTGCTTGATTCATTTTTGCAAGTGACCCTGCAGAGACGTGGGGCCACAGAGCCATCTCTGTTTTTGAACTCTGGGCCAATGCGGGAAATGTCAAGTATTTCATCAGGGGAGATGGTTGATGCTTGATAGTCACTGATGATGTTGCGGACAGTTGTGATGTCATCATTGTTATTGATGTCCTCTAGACCAAATAAGATAGTGTTTGGACGCTTCCATTCGTGCTCAACAGCTTCTCTGATGAGGATTGGGTTATCATTATTTGTTGGATTTATCTTTTTTTGTGGATTGGGTTGCGTTTGTTGAACCACCTCTGTGTGGTTTGCAGCTATTGGATGTTCGGGTTTTTGTGTTGTGTCTTTTTTTGCAGTATCCTTCCCCTAGGAGTGGGGAGGGAATGGAGATTTTACAGTATCCTTCCCCTGCCATGCCCACCAAGCCATGCCACGCCCACCAAGCCACGCCCACCAAGCCACACCCACAGAACCGGTAGTAAAAAAAATTGAATCTCACGTCTGATTCAAAGTTACAATGTCACTGAAAAAAGTGACTTAGGATCGTTCTTTACACTTATGATGATTGCTGCATCTCCTTGGTCATGTAATTAAAATGCCTTTGCAACTGGCTCATATTTATGATGGTTGCAGTGTCCTGGCATCATGTGATCACCTTTTATGATCTTCTGACAAGCAAAGTCAATGGGGAAGTCAGATTCACTTAACAACTGAGTTGCTAACTTAGCAACTGCTATGATTCACTTAACAATTGCGGCAAGAATGGCTGTAAAATGGAGCAAAACTTACTTAACAAACATTTCACTTACCAACATACGTTTTCCTCTCAATTATGGTTGTAAGTTTTATTAGTAAAAGCATTTCCCCGCAGTGGGTGTTATGTATGGAAAAATAGAATTCCTGTGATACATAGAAAAATAACAGCAAGGTACACAAAAAGGGAAACAGGTTTCGTTCAGCCCTTGGTGCTTTCTATGGTAAAGCATCAGTGCCTCTATATGTAACTAGGAAGCAAACTCCACACTCACTTGCACTGATGACATTATCCATTTGAGTAGTAAAATCTCTGCAAGCAAACAACGAAGCTCAAAGAGCACCAAGGATTCCACAGTTCAATCCTGAGCTACAGATTGTCTTGAAAAAAAAATAATGATTTTAAGGCTAGATGAAATTGCAGTCTTTTGAAGGCTCTACCAAAGCATTTCGAATCAGGCTAGTTTGGGATAACTAGACTCCATCACTTTTCAGTTTTTCCAAGCTATAGATGAAACAAATCCCACATGGGCAAAGATAGCACGTGTCATCCCCATATTCCTTTGAAGTACAGCATACTCCACTAGCCAACCCACTCTCAACCCACTCTCTTTAACAGATTATCAGAGTTGGAGTCAGTTTTTTCCCCCAGCTCTCTGGTAATTCTTCGGTGCTCCAGGAGTTTTGAAAGATGTGGTGCAGTAGTTCTGAGATGATACCTGCCAGCTCCTTTAGAACTCTGGGATGTAATCTGTCAGATCCCGGTGATTTGTATTCATCAAGATCAGACAGGTGTTCTCTTACCTTTTTTTTTTTGTTTATTTTAACTTTTATTTCTAGTCTGTCTGTTACCGTTATGTTTTGGTAGGTTGGGTTATAGTTTCTTTTTGCGTGAAGACCGATGCAAAGAATGAGTTAAGCAGTTCTGCTTCCACTCTGATGTCTGATAGTTTCTTGCTGTCTTCTCTCTTCAGTGAATGTTTTCTTGATTTTTTTCTTGTCACTTATATGTTGGAAGAAATCTTCATCTCTCTATCACCTCAATCGCTGCTGATATCCCAATGTGGCACACTGCACCAGCCCAGCCACACTAATCTTCTCAACACCTTCTGTTCTCTCCCTCCCTCCATTACTATTGCAACCACCACTGCCAATATCCCAGCATAACCGATCCCACAACTTATTCAGTCTTTCCAATATTTTCCCCCCTCTTTTTCCTCTGTCTCTCTCAGTTAATGATGCCCTTTAATTCTCCCCGCCCTGGCTCCACTTAAATCCAGCTTTGCTTGGAATAAAACAGCCTAGCTGTATTTATTTATTTATTTATTTATTTATTTGATTTGCCAATTGTTTACAAGACAATAAGTATAAATGTATACATAGTTGTGAATACATGAAATGGCCACACATAAGAAAAACAAAAGAATAGGAGAAACAATAGGACAGGGACGGTAGGCACGTTGGTGCGCTTATGCACGGATTAAAAATAATATCTCCATTATCTGTGTTTCATCCTGGGTATATAGAGTCTGAAAACAGATACTCTGGTGCACCATCTTACGTATACACGGATTATATTCAAACATTTTAAAGTATATTGCTTCAATTTTACTTTGAATTTATTCCCCTCCTTGTCTAACATAGTTTTCTATTGTTCCTGCCCTGCTGATTTATCAGGCAGGATATATATTGTTCTAATAACTTAGAGCAGATATTTGGATCACTTGATTCCTCATTCTCTCTTGCTATCTATGAAACAAGCCTTTTTTCACCACATACTGTATGTCAACAGGATCTCAAGTGTGAGGAATTTCAGCCTCACTCAGTTCCTTACTTGACTATGCATCCATCTCAAATAAACATGTCTTTTACTGTTCCAACACTAACATCTCTGTGTCATGATTTACTGTAACTGAAGTGTAGGATGACAGAAAAAACACCAGCGAAATTATATTACAAAAAAAAAATAATTTCCTTTTCCCATTTAACACAGCAACTTGGGCTGTGCCATGAGATATAGCCGCAGGCTAGAAAAGGGTAATTAAATGTACAAATGTACCTTGGATTCAAGCATCCTCATATGCTTTCCACTTGATCTGCTGGGACTGTTTTGGCATCAAAGGCCAACATCGTTTGGACTGATTGAGCTCTAGATATTGCCTGGAAGCAGATGTTGGTGTTGCTAAGGTATGGACCAGAGTTTAGCAGTAAAATGCATGCTTTTAGGACTGATGTTAAGATATTATGCATCCTCACCCTTCTTTCCCCCTTAGTCTGTAACAAGAATATAAAGACATTATCTCCTCTAATGGTGTCAGCCTTGAGAAGTAGGCCAGACAAGAAGCATGCTCAGATGAACTCATTATACTTTCTTTTAAGGCTACATTAACAGAATTCTGAAAATCTGAAGGTACATTTCTTGCCTGTCCCCTTTACAGACCATGAAACCAGGGAGGGTTCCTTCTGAGAAGTTTGCTATGCCCACATCCTTTTTGCAGGCTAAACTCTCTATTATCTAACTGCTCCCCTGGCTATGGCTCCTCCCACTGTCTCCTAATTCCTGCAAACCATTACAGATGGCGTGTGATTTTGCAGAACTTAGTTGCAGAACCGGTTACAGGAGCCCTGCTGTTATTTTGTGACAATGGGCAAAATAATTTTAAAATTTTGATATGATTTCACCTCCACCTCTGGAAACGAAGTAAGAACAGGCAATATTCTGACAGCTCAAGCTGGGATCATTGTACACCTTACCAACAATGGAAAAGAGACATGGAGGAGCAAGAACTAAAAAAACAACAACGATTGGCCTCAGCTAAAGAACTGCCATTTCTATTGCTTAGTAGTAATGCACCTTCAGCTGAATCTACTGCTTTCTCTGAAGGACACTGATTGGCTTTCAGGATATCTTCTCACAGCCTGTATCACACATGCCTCCCGGGACTTAAAATCTCACAGTTCATGATATTGCTAGCTTTAATGAAGCTTTGCAGACACATGCTTGAGATTCAATTCATTATTCATCACATTTATGTCATGCTTTTTTCCCCCGGAACTAAAGCTATCCTCCTTTTTCCTAAAGTATGCATGGGGTGGTGGTTGAGGGGATTGGGGTCTTTAACTCTTCAAAGCAATTCAGGAGACAATTTTAAGAGATAAACATGTATTCCTCAGGATTTAAAAGAGACATAACGCCATCCTGGAACAATCTGATGCATGGCACCCTTACTTGTTTCCAATATTTGCGTAAATGCTGATCTCTTCTCCCCCACCCCCAACCCATTATGTGCAATAACAGCAGCAAGGAGCTACCTGACCTCCAAAGAATCCTAACCTTTTATTCATGTAATATGCTATTGAGAAGTAACAACATATGGAGGCTGTTTGGCACCAGACTTGGTACAACACAATCAGGTCAGCATTTCTGGCAGAAAATAAGAGCAACTGGTGCTTACATGACTTAGACTAGTTCCCATGTCATTAAGAAACACACAGGTCACAATGCAGGGGGGAACACCCCTGTGTCATGGAGGGAGATCAGTTTTAGCATCCCTAGCACAGAGCAAGGATTCTGGTTATTAATTGAATATGCTCAATGTTAATATTTGGCCTATTGGAAAAGGTACTAAGGAGACTCCCAGGTCCTAAGCATTCTTAGGTCTTCACATAACTCCCAAGCATCCTAAGTTCCTTTGTCACCTGGAAAACTCAATGCTTGAGCACACTGTTCATAATCCCATCTGCTCAAAAATCATTTTCATGGCACTGCCTACAATAAGCACTACCCCGTTGAAGACAACTGTCTGCAGCACCAAAGCTTCATAATCCACAGTTGTACGTGCCCTGATTTTCCTGGGAGCAGGACCCTGCTTTATTACAATCTTAATTCACATAGACTTGGGCATAACTTTCCTGCTGTAGGCCTTCCCAGTGAATATGCAAACAACGAAAACTATTGGATTGGTATTGAGGAGGGTAAGGAGGTATAGAACTAAGTTTGGTATATGATACATTGCGTTTTCTTCATTAAAAAAAGAATCCAGGGGATATTCTGGAATCACGCAACATGCTAAGTCATAACATTATTGTTACCTTAATGCTGTGTTTCTCAACTTCAGCAATTTTAAGATGGATGTTTCCCGGTGAGCTGGAAAATGCTGGGAATTGAAGTTGCACAGCTTTAATTTATCACATCAACCCAACCAGTATGGCTTATAAACCATTGTATATGACTCAGCATTCCTATTTAGTAAATCTAGCTAAACAAACTCGGGTTAAACAAAGAATGGTTTTTGTACAATAATACATCCAGATCGATATATGTAAGCAAGCACAGAAAACTGCAGTGAGATTGTAGATAAGCAAGATTGTTTTGAACTTTTGAGCATAGGCCTTTAATTGAATATTTGGGGATGCACCTACCTCAGTGAGAACATTGTTAGGACACAGTAGTTGTGGACTGAAAACAATAGTAAAGGGGATGGATATGATGGAACGACACATTAAAATGGGAAAGAGGTGAGCATTAGAAATAATCTAACAAAATAAAAAAAACAAGTGATACTGTTCCAAAATAGCACAAATAAGAAATTAAAACTATCTAATGTAACAGCACTTGTTTTCTCTCCACCTTCCAATATTTGCCTAGCTATAACTATTTCTACTCCAGCTGGTTTTATAAGAACTGTAATTTTAATAACTGTGTCCTCCTTCCTCTACTCCTCATTTCTCAGTTCTTTTTTTTTCTAATATCCTGTCTTGCAATGTAGCTATTAAAGATGTGAAGTGTTTTTAAGAAAAGGTGGCAACCCCAATTTAGCACCACAAGTAAGGCTAAATATATAGAGATTGGAACTTAGATTTTTAAGAATGAAGTACTCAGCCTTAATTGGAAGGGCACCTCTGCCTGCTTTTTGTCTCCCATTTTTGATTCTTTTTCAATTTGATTAAAAGAAACCCATGCACTTCATAATATTTATGTAGAAATTTGTAGGCTTATATAACTACTTCGTAACAACAACAACAACAACAACAACAACCCCAAAGCGAACAAAATCTTAATCTGTCTGTAACAATTATAGCATTGGTGTGTCTTTGTGGGACATCCATGAAGTAAGCCAATAAAGATGTGGAAAGATCTAGGACAGGTGTGTCAAACTGGCGGCCCAAGGGCTGGATAAATCACGCGCAGACTACACCTACTCCAGCTCCATGAAAAGGAAAAATGCCATGAAACATCACATGACAGCAATGTGATGCCGTTAGTTTGACATCTGTGACCATGAATCATTACCAATTCCATGGAAAAACAATGCTATGGTTCTTAAGTGAATGGAATATTATTTCATTCAGAAGCAACTAAGATAAGTAAAGATTAAAGAATGGAAAGTATCAGCTCCTTTTCCAGACAGAGAACTGTTACTGCTACAACACTGGATTCAGTTGACAAAGGGGGAGGGAATTTTTCCAAAGCTATCAAATTAGTATCTAAAAATCTAATAGATTCATAGAGAGAGAAGGAGTCCTGATAGCTAGAGTGACTGGAGATAAGTATGAAAGACCGGAAGTACTTATGAAAAGTAAGCTGTGAACCAGAAATTCTCATCCCTAAGTGGCATAAACATCAACCACTATCAGCTTTAAGATTACCAAGTGCTGCACAAATCTCCTAATAATTTGTAGGAAGCAAGTATATCCAGTCAGAAAGTTTGTGATTTACTGCCAAGTCCTAGTCAGGGACCTCAATAGAGCTTCATAAGTTCCTTTCCCAAGTTGAGGCTTTATGAAGACACGACAATAATAGCCTGAGAAGATAACAGACCTGATCCATCACACCAACATGAAGAAAAAGAACCCATGATCCACCAATTCATCACACTATTTTTGTCAGAGATTCACTAATCCAGGAGTTATACTGTCGTCTCAAATTGCTGCAGGTATATCCTTTCAAAAGAAGGGACATTCTTCAGGTAAACTACCCGTCTTGTTGGGCTCATTCAAATAATTGATGTAGTAATCTAATTTTACAAATCAACATCAAACACTTTGGTGTATGCATATGTCAGTGTCCTAGGACCAACTCTCTTCATAATCTACATAAACGACCTTTGTGATCATATCAAGAGCAATTGCGTTCTCTTCGCTGATGATGTAAAGCTGTTCAATACCACAGACAATACTACTACCCTACAAAAAGACCTAGACTATGTATCTGAATGGTCTAACATATGGCAACTTCAAATCTCAACAAATAAATGCTCTGTCTTACATATTGGTAAAAAAAATCAGAAAATAAAATACAAGCTGAATAGTCAAGATCTTGTTGATGACCCAAGCTCTGTAAAGGACCTGGGAATACTCACCTCTAATGATCTAAGTGCTAGAGCCCACTGCAACTACATAGCCAAAAAGGCATTAAGAGTTGTTAACCTAATCCTACGTTGCTTTTTCTCTGGTAATATCTCACTACTAACCAGAGCATACAAAACATTTGCTAGACCAATACTCGAATACAGTTCATCAGTCTGGAATCCTTATTACGTATGTGATATTAGCACAATTGAGAAAGTCCAGAAGTATTTCACAAGAAGAGTTCTCCACTCTTCTACCCGTTGTAGAATACCTTATGCCACCAGACTCGAAATTCTAAAACTAGAAAACCTTGAATTACGCCGTCTTCGGTCCGACTTAAGCATGGTATATAAAATCATACATTGCAATGTCCTACCTGT
>NW_020719340.1:0-14420 GCF_900518725.1 Notechis scutatus
GACACATTCCCCAGCCCTTGTGGGTTTCTCACCCATTTGATGGAGATCCTTAATTGTACGCGGTCCACAAAATGGAACAATACCGAAGCCTCCCAAGCAACCTAAAGAAAAAAAATCCGGTTTCTACTGCCCAGATTCAATTCTCGCTGAAGGTCAACCACCTTTGGGGAATAGCATCAGCCCTCTTGAAATAGGCCTTCAGGCTTTGGAAAACAGAGGAAAGACACCAAACTTTCTCCTACCTTGTTGAGCAACTTTAGCCGTGAAAGAACATCTTTGTCGATATAAAGTCTCTGTCTTACAAAATACGCCAGAGTCTCTCTCCTGGGATCATCCCTGGGAAGAACCAAGGAGCTTGAAATGCCCACATCTGCTGCTACCTCTCCATTTGGGTCTATGTAGAGTTTAATGTCCGAAATATTGACAAACTCATTCTTCTCCAGGAAAGGATGGAACTAGAATGGGAACATGCAGCAATTTTAAAAGCAGAAAACTTTGTTTCTTATCCCAGACGCTTTTTCACATTTGAATCTTTCTTCTGTTATTGCCTAATTTACAGACATGCTTCATTAGGAAATTAGGTGTTACCACTATCTTACAAGTGAACGAAAAAAGTTCACAAAAATTTGTCAATCATATCCCGACAATATAGATTTTGTCAAAATGTAGTTGAACAACAGAAAAAAGGAGATTTATGAACTCCCTGAAAACAACAGGTTGGTTATCAGAAACATGGATTTGTCAAGAAGAAAATTGTCAGGGTAATCCTCTCCCATGAAGCCCAGACAGGAAACCTGAGCTAGGCCCACTTCGCTGTAATGCTGCACTGACAGGATTTGGGGAGCCAGAAAGTACAAATCTCCCACCGACCCTTTTTTTTAATGCAGCTGTAGGTGTCCTCCTCTTATCTGGTTCTTCCTCAGGCAGAATCTCTCCTCCACACCCCAAAAGTCATTCCCTCATATCACTGCCCTTTCTAAATGGATTGTAGGAAAGGTGGGGATATAACTTACATGCTCTATGCAAGTCCTCCTCACATATTATTTCATTTCCTAAATACATTATGGAAATACTGCTGATATAACTCGATCTCAGGAAATAGTAACAAACAATTTTGTGATGTGATCAGAAACCCAGTTGCAAACTTATATGCATAGCTCCCACCTGCAAGCCACGAGGAGGATCATGGTAATCTCTTCTTGAGTAGACCTCGCTTTTCCCTGATCTTCTCCTCCCTGCGTGACCTTGGATGGATAGGGGATGGGCCTGGATCCTCCTCTGACTGCTCAGCTGAACTCTGCCCTTCCCCAGCCTCCTCCACCACCTCTGAAGCCACACTCCCACTCCCTGTGGGCTGTTCCTCCTCTTCCTCAGAATCAGTCTCCACCAGGGGCATGACACTATCCCCCCCCTGCAGGGCCCCCTCCCCCAGGACAAGGCGGACGAGGACATTGAGGGAACCGAGCATGAAAGTCCTGGACCAAACGAGGAGCATGAACATCAATGGCATTGACCCAGGTGAAGTCCTCTGGTCCATAACCTTTCCATGCCACCAAATACTGAAATCATCCCCGCAACTGGCCTGAATCTCGGATGCTATCCACTTTGTACTCCTCCTCTCCCAGAGGAGCTACTGGAGCAGGCAGTGATGGAGCCAGTCTATGCGGACTGTCGGCCGAGGCAGGGACTAACAGAGAACAATGAAAAACAGGATGGATACGCATGGTCCATGGCAGGGAGAGATGATAAGCCACAGGATTGATTACCACCTTGACCGGAAAAGGTCCCAAGTAATGGTGATCGAGCTGATTCGATGGTCGCGTCGTTGGTAAATATCGAGTAGAGAGCCAAATCCGATCACTGACCACTAAAGGTGGAACATCACGATGATGTCAGTCTGCCTTGGCTCTCTCTAGTTGATCACGGACCATGTGGTGTATGGCTTTTAACTCCTGCAAAAACGTGTCCACTGCCAGAACTGGGGAATCAGATGGGGCTTAAGGGAAAAGTCATGGATGAAACCCATAGTTAGCAAAGAAAGGGGACACGGGTGGATGAATGTTGAGCATTGTTATAAGTGAATTCTGCCACTGGCAGCACTTCCACCCAATTGTCTTGTTGAGTATTGCTGAAACAGCGGAGATACTGCTCCAAAATAGCATTCACTCTCTTTGTCCCCCCATCCGTTTCGGGGTGATGAGCAGGTGACAGACACACCCGAACCTGCAGTTTCCCGAATAGGGTCTGCCAGAAGCGTGCCATAAATTGTACCCCCCGATCTGATACCATGCGGTCTGGTAACCCATGCAACCGGAAAACATGGGAGATAAATAATTGAGCCGTTATCTTGGCCGATGGAAGACCTGCACATGGAATAAAGAGGGCCATTTTAGTCAACATATCAACCACCACCACCAAAATGGTTGTGGCACCATTCGATGGTGGTAACTCAACGATGAAATCCAATGAAACTGCCACCCACGGTCATTCTGGTGTGGGCAAGGGCTGCAAGAGACCAGGAGATGCACCAGGAGCATACTTGGCTTGGGGACAGATCCCACAGGACGCCACATATCCCGACACATCATGTTTAAGTCTTGGCCACCAAAATGTCCTAGAGATGAGGTGCAGTGTTTTGAACACCCCAAAGTGTCCTGCCGCCAGACTATCATGACATTGACGTAGGATAAGGCCACAAAGAGAACCTCCAGGCACATAAATGTGATCATGGAACTGCAACAGGTCCCCAATATACACCCAAGGAGTCTCTTGTCTCCCACTCTCATCCAATTCTCGACGTTCAGCTGCCACAAATGGATCCTGCCGCTGCGCCTCTTGAATCCTCACTCAAAGGTCCACAGGTTCCTCGGTGGCCGCAAACTTCTCCAACGGAATCACCGTCCGGGGCAAGATTTTATCCTCCCTTCAGGTATACTCAGGCTTCCGAGATAGGGCATCGGCTCATTGATTCCCTCCACTTGGAACATAGATCACCCGGAAATTGAATCGAGCAAAGAATAAGGACCATCTCGCCTGACGCTGGTTCAATGTCCGAGTTGTACGTAGGTGTTCCAAATTGCGATGATCCATCTGAACCTTGATTTGGTGACGAGTCCCCTCTAGGTGGTGCCGCCATGTCTCAAAAGCGACCTTAACCGCCAATATCTCCTTGTCCCAAATCATATAGTTGCGCTCTGGAGCCAACAACTTCTGGGAATAATAAGCACATGGGAACAAGGTGCCCGCGGGAGCATAGGCCTGGAGGAGCACTGCACCAACAGCCACATTGGAAGCATGTGTTTCCACCACGAATGGCTGGCCTGGATCAGGGTGTTTGAGGATAGGCTCAGAAGCAAAGGCAACTTTCAATGCCTCGAGAGCTGCCTGCTCCTCAGCACCCCAATGGAACTTCTCCTCCTTCTTGAGCAGATTAGAAAGGGGAGCAGTCAAGGCAGCAAAGCAGGGAATAAATGTGCGGTAGTAGTCGCAAACCCCAACAGTCATTGCACATCCTTAACCCGCTGTGGAGGTTCCCACTCCTGTAACGATTGAATTTTTTCCGGGTCCATTTCCACCCCAGCAGGTGAAATATGATGTCCCAAGAAGTCAATCATGGTTTGTGCAAACTGACACTTCTCACGTTTAGCAAACAGGTGGTTATCACACAAACGTTGCAACACCAACCGCACATGCTGCCAATGTTCCTGCAGGGAGTCTGAATAAATTAAAATGTCATCTAAATAAATGACCATGAATTGATCCAACAAATCATGGAAAACATCGTGCATGAAATGCATGAACACAGCTGGGGCATTGGTTAATCCAAAAGGCATCACGGTATACTCAAAATGCCCTTACCTTGTCCGGAAAGCTGTTTTCCACTCGTCCCCTGCATGAATGCAAACCAGATTGTAGGCACCATGCAACTCTAACTTCATAAAGATCTTAGCTTGACGAAGCCGATCAATCAGTTCAGGGATGAGGGGAAGCGGGTACCGATTCCTCACTGTTCAACTTGCGGTAATCACAACACAAACGTAGCTCCCCCAATTTCTTTTTCACAAAAAGCGCCGGTGCAGCCAATAGGGAGGTAGAAGGCCGGATAAACCCTTTCAGGAGGTTCTTGTCAATAAAATCCCGCAACACGGCCAACTCCGGTTCCGACAGGGAATATATCTGACCCACCAGCAATTCTGCATCGGGCAACAAGTTGATTGGACAGTCATACGCCCGATGCGGAGGCAACTGATCTGCTTCCTTCTCTCCAAACACATCAGCAAAGTCCACCAACTCCGCAGGTAGATCCAGGTCCACAGGCATAGCCAAACTCCCTGCACAGGAGTGCAAGCAATGGTTGGCACACTTCCTATCAAGGAACTGCACAGCTCCAGATGACCAGACAATCTGTGGATCATGGGCCTGTAGCCACTCCAAACCCAGCACCACCGGAAATGAGGCACTGCGGCAACGTAAAACACGGTTTCCTCCACATGCTGCCCAATATGCATGCAAAGGGGTTTGGTTGCAGCAACCACAGGTCCCGAACGAAGGGGCCGACCATCAATCCTCACCACCATTACTGGTAGGGATGCCTGTTGCTGAGGAATGAACCACTGCTTGACAAAATGAGCATCCATGAAATTGGCTGTGGCCCCTGAATTGACCAAAGCTGGGATCTCCACCACTCCCACACCAGGCACAAACACACTTTCTGGCAGCACAAGATGCTTCACCAAGAGCGACTGTGGTGGAGATGTCAAAAATGTCAAAAGTGGCGAGGGTGGCAAGGTTGGTGAAGATGGCGGGCCTATGGACTTTACACCCTGACCTGCAGACCCCCGTAGGCTGAGCGATGCTCGTTTCCCGCCACCACAGGTATCGCTGCTGTGGATGTCTTAACAGGACACTTGGCTGCAAAATGGCCTCGATTGCCACAATAGAGGCATAAACCATCACAATGATGTCTATTCTTTTCTACTTGAGTCAGGCGAGGGTGGCCAGCCCCCAACTGCATGGGTTCCTCCAAAGGCATTTCCACCAAGGGTGCCATCTTGCTGCAAACATTTACGGTCTCTGTCCATTGTCACACCCGTCGCTGCTGAAGTCTAGCATCGACACGAAGACACAAATGCATGAGCTCCTGAAGGGTGTGAGGGCATTCAGTGTGCGCCAACACATCCAGGAGCCCCAACGACAAACCCTCCTGGAACTGGTCTAATAGTGCCGCCTCATTCCATTGTACATCCTGAGCAACCATCTGAAAACTAGCAATATAATCCATGAGTGAGCCACCCCCTGCTTCAACTCTCTGAAACGTCTGTTTTTTGTTTGGCTTCGAACAGGGTCCTCAAACGTGGCCTGAAACTGACGGCAAAACTCATTGTAATTGTCCGACACCTGGTTGGGCTGGGTCAGCAGAGGTGTCACCCAATGTGCTGCAGAGCCTGACAACAAACTAATCAAAAACCCCACCTTATCCCGGTCAGTGGGAAACTCCTCAGGCCGAAGGCTCATGTAAAGCTGGCACTGCCCCAAAAATGCTGGAAATTGGGCCAGCGAACCATCAAATTTATCTGGCACTGCCACTGGGCATTTTCGACTTGGCCAGGCAGCTTGCATTTGTGCCACCTGTGCAGTCAAAAGAGCCACGTGCTGGATTAACTGGGCAATCTCTCCTCTGAGCTGATCCATGGTCACCCCACAAAAAGCAAAAAGAAGTTGAAGGGGTGGCTGGAGTCAAAATGTGATGACCCGTAGTCTCTCAAAATAACCCCAAACCCAAAACTTATATTAAAGTCCGGTAAGGCCTTCAACTTCACTGTTTTATTTGTCACAGTTTAAAGTCACAAAAGTAACTAATGAGGCAAACAGGAAACCAAAACAAACCTCATTGAACAGAGTTCCGAAGAAAGCCAAGATAACTAATTAAAAAACCCAGGAAAATAACCGAGAAAAGTCCATGGGAAGAACGCCAACAAAGATAAACCTCTTTCAAGTTGAACACTAAAATTGACTCCTGCAAATTCTTTTTTTTTTTTTTGAACAAATTTTATTAATTTTTTTTTAAAACATACACAAGCAAACAAAACATAGGATGTAGTAACATAAAATATCTTTTTCTAAGAAACACATAGAATATCTTATTTAAAAACAAGATAGTTCCAAATTATCACATTTCTATACAAACACAATTTAATATATATATTTATCTTATCTGTTCAACTTCATATCCTTTCCCAACTTCTCTTTACTGCTCCCTTTCCTTCTGTTTAATTGTATTTCTTTTGCCTTAAATTATATATATTCATTATATATAGTTTCATTAATTCTCTTCCAACATCCTTTCAAACATAAACATTACACAAAACATAAATACATAAAACTTCTTTTTGGAAAGCGGCTTACCCCGGGTTAAGTCTTTTTGTACAGACATAAATCAAATTCGTGCTCACATATTATACTATTTCATATCTTATTTAACATTCTATATTTTCTATATAATTTCTCTCTCCTATTCATTCTTTTAATTCTATTTTATTCGTTTCATCTCAATTTAAATAATTATACTTGTATCTTTTGTCCGTTCTCTTTCAAAAATCTATTTTTCCTTTCTTTCGAATATAATATTTCTCCTGTAACCACTGGTTGAAGTATGACAACTTTTATCTTTCCCCTAAGTTTTACACTTGAAATAATACATGCTTACCATACTGATTCTGCTCCATACATTCTAACTACTAATTCTAACTAGAATTTGACTCCTGCAAATTCTAACTGCGCAGTTGCAAACTTATATACATAGCTCCCACCTGCAAGCCACGAGGAGGATCATGGTAATCTCTTGAGTAGACCTCGCTTTTCTCTTATCCTCTCCTCCCTGCGTGACCTAGGATGGAAAGGGGATGGGCCTGGATCCTCCTCTGACTGCTCAGCCGGCCTCTGCCCTTCCCCAACCTACTCCACCACCTCTGGAGCCACACTCCCACTCCCTGTTGGCTGTTCCTCCTCTTCCTCAGAGTCAGTCTCCACCAGGGGCATGACACCCAGTTAAGTGAGGGGTGGATGGCATGATAATTAAGTGGATAAAAACTGATTTAAAAATGGTACTGAAATAATTTTTAGTTTTTTTAATCTTTGTCATAAAAGTGGGAAGATATAACATTTTGTCATAATTCATCAATTTTTCTATGTTGTCATTAATATAATAGAGTTGATAAATCATTATCATACAAGATTTATACCAATTCTCAGGCAAATGTACTTTGATCTTATTTAAACATTACCAAATTTCCAGAAAAATATTTATGATTTCCTCCTAGAAACAACTGTATGACTAAAAAGCAGTAGAAAAATATCTGGGTTTTAGGATTTGATAAATTATAGTATCTCATATAAGAACATTAATGATGCACTGGATGAAGGATTGTGCCAAGCTTGATAAGTATGTAAGGGAGCCAGTTTGGTCTACTGGTTAAGCCCCCGAAGTAGAAAGCAAGAGGCTTGTGAGTTCAAGTCCCGCCTTGATCATAAAAGCCATCTGGGGTGATTTTGGGCCAGTCATTCTCTCAAAGCCCAACTCACCTCACAGGGTTGTTGTTGTGGGGAAAATGAACACAACTACTCCTTGGTGCTTATCCTGGGACCTTACTCCTTGTTTACTCCTCTGTAAAGAGTGCAATCCAAATTCCAGGAGAAATATTTCAGGTAGTGCATCCCAAATGTAGCACTAACGAGGGAGGCTGAACTAGCCAAAATAAAAACAGATGCATAGATTTACATTTTTGCACCTTGTTTAAAACTCCTCTTTCCCCCTACAGGTTTCAGTTCTCTCCTTACAGAAGACAGTTTTGAATCAGGACCATTTTACAAGTTCGGGGCCATCTTACAAAACCTCCTGCATCTGGGCTTCTCCAGGGAAGGGCTTTTAATGATGGGGGATGAGTTAGTGAACTCAAACAAGGGATCAAAGGTCTGGAAATCCAGCAAGATGGGGCTGCTCTTGCCAAGAATGTTTATTTGAGCAGCCAAACTTCCCCCTTTAGAGCAACGAGATATTTATATCGAATAACCACCCCAAAAGTCCAAAGGGCATTAACCTTTGAGAGCTGCAATGGAGTTCCCAGAGCAGTTTCAGGGGGCCGATACAAAGAAATAGTGCATGAACTGAGACTGGGCCCCTGTGGACAAGGGGTGACTCAAACTGCAGCTCACGGCCTGCTATGTTGCATCTCCTATCAGGACTCAGAGATTCACTTTGTGATGCCTCTCCTAATAAAATATCCCAAAAGGACTCAGATTAATGGATCCCTCTTGGGACACCATACCTGCCACGGCTGCAGCCTTGGAGCCCCCAACCTCTTTTCTCCCTCCTTCTTTCCTCTCCTTGATCTGGAGGAATAGGCGGCATTCATGGCCTGGGACAGAGTCTGAATGACACTGTACCACTGATAGTAAGTTATGATCCGTTTCCTGTTCCTTTCCTCCTGGGTCTCCAGTGGGGCTTTCTGGGTGCATCTTCTCTGGCCTTTGACAGAAAAGATGTGCTTGGAAAGAGAGCAGTGGAAATAATGAACTTGATACTGATCTTCTACAAAGAAATGAGGTTCAAAGGCAGCATCCACTGGAATTTTTTTTTGCAGATAACCACAGTTCCAAATACTATGGATGTATTTGAGAACTATGTGCTTCTTTATCATATATGCTGCAAGATTTGTGAGGATCCAGACTTTCCCTTCAATGGGTCCTGGCAAATGCATAAGTGTTTCATGGAAAGGAAGGATTCTTTTCCAGATGGAAATAAATTCCATGAAGTGAACAAAGACGTTGACTTGTCTCCACTTAGAGAGGGCCTCCCTGAGGGATGCTGTATGTCCAGTTGTTGTCAATCGTTGTAATATAACAGCGCAAATTCCATTCCTGACAAGTGTAGGAGGGAAAGTCCTCATGAAATTCTCTCCATTCTCTGTGTCTGAAGCAAAAAGGCCAATCAGGGTCCATCTGAAATGGAGGAGCAGCTGGATGATTGCTGGGTAGTGGAATCCTTCTTTGGGGAGCAATGGGTGGAAAAAGGGGAATCTCCTTTTATCACTCAGAGACTTTGAAGGAATTACAGCAGTCATCTGAAAAAGTAATGAAGAACGCTGTTATAATATGGTCCAGATCAACTCCAAAATATTAGTTATTGACAAACCCAATTTTGTTCTGATGAACATATTAGAACAGTTTGTTTCTTAATCATGTTTTTTTTAAAAAAATGTAATAGAAAAAGTTTAGAAACATTAAAAAGATATATACAAAATACAAAGCATTTCATTAAAAATGAAACAAAAAGAAAAAAGTATACATTACAAATTAGTTAGACGGTACTTTCCTATCAAACAATATTTTAGTACTTATTTCATATATCTGGTTAATACTCCTACTATAACCTCTTTATATTCTTCCTTCCTTATTCATTTACTTGCTGGTTTCTATTATTTATTCAATTTAACAATTTTTCTCAGACTGTACAATATATTGAGTCTTCCTTTTCTTTTAATCTTAGGATAAGTGTATCCATTTCAGCGCAATCGTAGACTTTTTGGATTATCAAGTTTTCTACTGGCATCTGATCACCATTCCAACATGCTATCCTCGTCGCAGTAATTATATGTAAAATTAAATATTTTATTTCTTTTGCATATTCACTGTCATTGTTTAATTTTTTTTTTGATGAATATATAAGAATAGTTTGTTCCTTAGTCATTGTTTAAAATGTTTAAGACAGACTATTAACAAGATTGTATATAAAAATGGAACACAAAATCATATTAAATAAAAAACAATTAAAAATGCAATGTAAATTTCTGTGTCACCCCCACAATTCCAACAATTAGATTCAAATTAGCAGATAAAACATTTGGATCTAAGATATAGGGCAGTATTATATGCTATTTTTGAGTACTGAAACCTCTTTCTCAGCTTCTATATCCCAAATTCTTTTATTTTTATTTTTTATTTATTTTTTATTTATTTTTTATTTATTTTTTATTTATTTGATTTGCCAATTGTTTACAAGATAATAAGTATAAGTATATACATAGTTGTGAATACATGAAATGGGTACATATAAGAAAAATAAAAGAAGAATAAGAGAAACAATAGGACAGGGACGGTAGTTCTCCAGATGTACAAGAGACTAAGAGACCGCAACTCCTAACACAAATTGTCAGTTGTACAATCCAATAAATCTTTAATTGAAAGTTTTGGGACTCTGCCTGTTTCATCGCTTTAATTTTAAACCAATAATTATATACCCTGAATTTATACCAAGTAGAAATTTTGTAAATTCATAACTTACTGTACCTTTGAGGGCAGGAGCTGAACTCCTTTTATCCATCCCAAAGATACTCTTCAGATCCTGTGATCTTAATATTTTTTATAGATAGGCAGGACTATTGCCAACTTGATTCCAATTGGATAAGGCAGATATTATTGATATGTGAAAATGAATATGCTAATGGAGGACCTCAAAACCTGGATAGTTTTTCAATAGTTGAATATTCAGTAGAAAATCCCCTATAGGGATCTTATGGTTCTTCAGGCCTTTAATGGTGAATGTGAAGATGAACATAATAGACTAAAACATAGTTGATATGTTCCCTAATATTCTGAAAAAAAGCTCTTGAATTCTATGAAGATATTGGATGTGTTGTTCATCCTCACCACCCTACTCACCTTACTAGATAGAGAAAAATACACACAAACCTGTGGGACTTTGTAAGCAGCTACAAATGTTGACATTTGGATGGAGATGTCCCTTCTAGCTGCATCAATCAGAGCCAGAAGGTTGTCCTTCCTCCCACAGCTGTAGTTGGGGACATTGGTTTCTCCAGTGGAAAGAATGTCAAGCAAGGCATCTGAAGTGCGGAAAGGACTCATATAGTTGTCATGGATGTTGTAACCAAGTGTGAGATTGTGCAGGAGCTGGGAATTATTGCTGACCATTTGAATAGTAAAAATTAATTGTAGGACAGTTTCAAAACCAGAAATGTCCCTATTGTAAAAATAATGTTCATGTTATAGTCAACAGCAACAAATACTTTTAAAATATATAATCCTTCACAAACCTGCTAAACCTTAGGCCAACATTGATCGAAATCCAATGTTCAATTATGCAACCATGGAAATGGGTTGAGAGAGGCAACTGCAATTGTTTCAATCACTACTTAAACAAAGGTCATTATTATTCAAGTGATGAACTCAGGATTGAACTGAGAAAGGAAAATCATTTAGATTTCCATCAGGTTTTTTTTCAACCCCATCTTTGGATTTTAATCTCTTCCACAAAGTAAGGCAAAAGGGGGAAGCCATGGAAATGAAATTAGGAAATTAGACAGGTCCTACGGTACAAAAATAAGTGACATAAGAAGAAAAGAAGGAGAGTGTTAGAATTGCACATGGAGGGAGTGCAACTCCATCACCCTGCATGACTTACGAAGGAGAAGGTATAGAAGGAGGGGTGTTGAAAGGCCACATTATAGGTGACACATATGTTGCAGTTGTGACCACACCAATGAGATGGTCTCCAGGCCTGTAAAAAGTCCATGGATTGTACTCATCCTGGTGCTCCAAACTCAATGGGCATTTCCTTCTCAGCTTCCCACAGACTGATGGGGACACCAGCAGCAGCAAAAGCAGAAGCAGGAGGTCCATCATTCGTGGCATTAATCAATCCACTTCCTTTTTCTAACACAAACAACAGGAACAGTTGGAAAAATAAAAAGACTCTGAGAAGTGCCAGTGGCTTTCCTGATCTAAATAGAGAATCACTCAGTTTCATCTGCAAAGGAGAGAAAGGTGCAATCAAGAGCAGAGCCTGCACCTCTCCCAAAACTTGGTCCCAGAGGGCTTCGTCCAAGGAATTTATCCTTTTCTGATATAAGATCCTTTTCATGTGGCTTCAATCTGATGTCTACATCGAAGTCTAAAACTGGAGATATAGCATCACAGGTCTCAAAGGCCCAGATGGTCATAATTACAGTGAGAAGCAACTTCTCCTCTTGGGATCCTGAACTTTTTCCAGGCTCCATCTGCAGAGGAGAGGCTGGAATAAACCATGTTAGTAAAAATTACAGATATACCCCTGGGGTCACTGTTTTGTTGTGGTTGTGGTCCTTCCTCCCAGTCAGGGCAAGTCCAGAAAGTGATGCTGGGGAAGATAATTCAACACCCAGGAAATTGACTTCTGCTGTCCTTCAACATGGCCTCTTGTCTCCAGAGATTGCTGGGGAAGGTCACCCAGAGCTATGGTGCCACTTCTAAGTTAATGCCATTTAACTGTAGTGTTGCCTGTCTTCTAATGACAATCGGCACCCTTGAACTCTGCCCAAGGTTAAGAGTAGACCCTGTTTGGAATTCTGTTTTATGTCATAATCCCATATATTGATCTTAATTGCAGCCGGTTTTAAAATTGCTTGTACATGAAATGAAATTTCATTTCCCATCTTTTCTAGCAATATTAATTTTGAGATTAAAGCTCATTAAGAAGCAGGAATGTGACAACTTGTGGACTAGATCGTTGGGTAAATAGGGAGAAAGATATAGAATGGATGGAAATTTTTATTTTTATTTTCTTGTCATTCCTGTGTTATCTTACCATGTTCCTATAATACACCAAGATTCCTTATATTGTGATGTTTCTTAATTTTTTAAATAAAGAATGGACTGTAAAGTCTGCAGCTGAGATCTATCAATCCATATCTGTCTGTCTGTCTGTCTGTCTGTCTGTCCGTCCATCCATCCATCCATCCATCCATCCATCCATCCATCCATCCATTAAATTTACTGGCCACCCATCTTATCACAGGGAAACCCTACAAAGATGGCGGTGATGCCCACAGTGTGGTGGATGGTGCAACCTGATTTCTAGCGACAGGATTTCTGGAGATCTGTTGGCTCTTCCTCTGTTGTGGGGATCTTCTATTTGGGGGGGGGGAGGGACCGCTCTGACCTTCCCAATTTCTGCGGCTGAGACTTTCTATCCCAAAAAAGGTGCTGTTGGAACTCCTTTGTTCCTGGTTTATTGGCATCCGTTGTTCAGGGAGGATGTTTCTTCACTGGGGGAGACATTAATATGGACTTCTTGGCCCAGAAGGGGAACCGGGGGGCTGAGTGGGAGGGGGATCTGAAGGGACAGACAGGCCCACCCTGGCAGGGAGGAGCAGAGGAAGGCCCGTATCCCAGGTCCACCGCTTGGAAGTTCTCCCCCTGAACCTCCCTCAGATTCTGCTCTCAGGGCCTTCAGACCAGATCCTGGGTGGCTCCGGGTTCAAGCTGTGGCTTTTCAGGGCCAGGTTGATATGCAATGAGACTCTCTTCTCCTCCAGGAGGTTCCCAGCCATGTCTGACCAAAGCCAGGTGAGGCCCAGAGGGGAGGAAGCCCACCCCAACTTCTGGGTTTTTCCCAGGGAGACCCCAGAGGAGGGAGGAGGGGGCTATGGTCATCCAGGGTTTCTCACCGGCCTTGAGGAGGCTCCATGTGGGCCTCTGGCTTCTCTCAGGGGGGCTGTGAGGACCGCGGCCTGGTCAAGTGTGTTGTGTGAATGGGGTCCTCGCCAGAAGAAAAGGGTCCCCAATACAGGTAGTCCTCAAATTATGACCACAACTGAGCCCAACATTTCTGTTTTTAAGTGAGACATCCATCAAGTGAGTTTTGCCCCATTTGATGGCCTTTCTTGCCACAGTCATTAAATGAATCATTGCAGTTGATAAGTTAGGAACCCGGTCATTAAGTGAATTTGGCTTCCCCATTGACTTTGCTTGTCAGAAGGTTGTAAAAGGGGATCACAATGGCCCTGGGATGCTGGTACTGTCATAAACATGAAACTGTGGCCAAGCACCTGAATTCTGATCCCTGCATTTGATGCTGCAAAGGTCATTAATTGTGAAAAATGGTCCTAAGTTCCATTTCTCAGTGCGGTTGTAATTTGGATCGGTCACTAAATGAATGATTGGAAGTCGAGGCCTGCCTGTGTATCTCCTCTTGATCAGCTTCTCTTCCAGGAATTCATCTTCTTCCGAGTTCCCATCATCCACTGACTACTCGGCCAAATGGTTCAACCTTGGGAAACAAACCATGGTTAAGAGGTGTGGAAAGGGAACTTCACGAGGACAGTGGTGTCACCCAAGCAGGAAAAGCCCAAAGGGAACATCAGGCCAGCCATAAAACAAACTTGCATAGGAAAAGGAATCAAATAAAAGTTATTAAAGAAGCCCCTTAGACAAAAGCCCAAATAATTAAGAAAAGTAGGGAAAGAAAGAAAAAAAAAACCCTTACAAACACAAGACATGCCAAATCAGCAAAACAAGCAGACAAAAGGCACAAAATATATCACAAAGGAGACAGACAGGAGATTGCCACAAAACAAATATAAGAAACC